>MJUU01007790.1:6836-21444 GCA_002080025.1 Modiolus philippinarum
CCGATTTCAATGAAATTTGGTTTCCAAATACATATTGATGTTCACAATAGTCCTAAGTTGGTCCCCTTTCAAAAAAGTGTCTGTCAAGTCCGCATCATATCCAAGATGGCCACCAGCGCGTGAAGCCTGGTTTTATCATTGGACCCTATGGGAAGGTATTCAAAGATATTCTTCTCTGAAGCCGCAGAGCCAATCGGAACCAAATTTGGCCAGAATAGTCGTTAGGTGGTTCCCTTTCAAAAATGAGTCCGGCAAGTCTGCACATCATCTAAGATGGCCACCAGCGGGGAACTTAGTTTAACATTGGACCCTATGGAGAAACATATTCCAAGATCTTCTCTTCTGAAAGTACTTGGCCAATTGGAATCACACTTGGTCACAATGGACCTTAGTTTGTCCCCTTCTTAAAATGTGTCTGGCTTGTCTGAACAGATTCAAGATTGGCATTCAACATTGGTATTATTATTTTTGACTGTATTTGTCAGCAATGGCCCAGGTGAGCGATACAGGCTCTTGAGAGCCTCTTGTTTCACGTGTTGCCGTGTTGGAGGGTCGTTATTTGCCGTGTTTCGTGCAAACCGAAAAAGGGTATCTTGCAAGCCAATTTCTAATTTTTCGTTCCTCGTGTTTTGACATTTTATTTCTCATACTCCCGTGCACGATACCCCCTGTACGACCCTCATAGCTGCCCATGGTCAGTGTGTTCAGAACTGAGAAACGTCTCTGGACACTAACTGAGTACCATGATGATATAATATGATGAAATAAAGGACCAAAATGAATATATAATGATAAGTACCCTGATGATATAATATAATGAAATAAATGACCAAGTTCAATAATGGTCAAATTAAATTTTGACATTTTTTAATCGAAACTGGCTTTAAGGTGAGGTTCACATAATCAATGTGTTCAAACAACAGTGCAAACTTTCAGAAATATTAAGTCAAAGATGTCAATGTTTCAGATTAGACAAATCAGGTCCTGTACCGCTAAAATATGATTAAAAAGGACTAAGTTCAACAATGCATAAACTCAACATTTTTAATCAAAATCTGTCCAAAAGGGAAGGTGCACATCTTCAATGTATTCATAACAACTCTGCAAAGTTTCAAAAACCATCAGATATAAGGTGTCAGAGTTTCAGATTACACAAACTCAGTACCGTAATTTCAAAATATGATGAAAAAAATGACCAAGTTCAACAATGGATAAATTCGACATTTTTAATTAAAAACTGCCCAAAAAAGGAAGGTGCACATCTTCAACTGAATTTCAAAAATATTAATTCCAATCTTGGTAAATTTTCTGAAAGTCTCAAAGACCGCTTATCTTTTGGAATATATATCCTAGAATTCTTTTAGCAAAAATAATGACTATCAATAGTTTGATTTAATAAAAAATATTGAGAAGAATTATACCCAGGATGTATAACAATTGTTTTTTTTGTGTCAAACAGTGAGTGTAGGGATTACTGTTGTTTCCGACAACCTCTAGTTTTATATGGATACTTTTAGTATCGAAATTTGAGATATTTTTGGTTTAAATCCAATTAAGGTGTATTACCACGTGTACATCTCTCAGACTGTTCTTTTCTGATTCCGGCTTCTCATTTAGATCTTTTACATTTTCGTTTTTTGGTTTTCGAAACATGTTGATTTGAGCACCTGGTGTCACTCTCAGTAATGTTGCAATTTCTATTTCTGTGCTTTGTATCTGTCTAACGTCAATGTTATCTGTGTCTAACGTCATTGTTTTCTGTGTCTAACGTCATTGTTTTCTGTGTTCTCAATTCGGCCTTGTCTTTGGACTTCAATTTTTGTAAATTTCACTCCTTTGTTCCTTCGGTATTCTACTGCCGTTGTTTGATGCACAGAAGATACATAAATTGTCGAATCGGCCATCTGCAAAAAAATTAGATTTACAGTAACTGTTGTATTATACATGTACAGAAATATATCATGTTGTTGAGTGGTATTTGCCAAAAAATACTGACAAATTTTATTTAGCCCCAAAGTCGGTATATTTGCTATTTCCTACGTTCCAATTACCGTAAAGCGGGTAATTTTCGCGAGGTACTATTTTTGCTATATTCGCGAGGCTTGTGGATAAAAGAAATAAAATATAAACTCGCAAAATTAAAGTCAGTTTATTTTTATATATTACTGGCCTTTACACAAATTTCAATCTGTGAAAATTGCTGACCGATACAATTTAATACCCCTCTTTTGGGAACGAATCGCGAAATTTGGTAATAGCAAAAATTAACCGCTTTAAGGTATCACAAATGACAATTTTGCCAATTTTCGCTGAATTATCCGCGAAATTGTTGGCTTGGAATTTCAAAGTTAAAAAAAAATTGGATTGGGTTCAGTTTTTAGGCAACGGGAATCCCAAACTTTCCCCTTAAAACCCCAGATCATTTTTAATCACAGTACGATGTCGATTCATACCACAATGAGAGTGGTAGTCACTGATGCACATGTTCCATCTTACGTCCGTTCTAGAAGAGCAAAAATATGAAAAATGCCAATTTTGAGGTCGAAGAATAACAAACCCTTCACCTAGACCACGTTTATGCCTAAGTTTTCATCGTAGGTTACTGAGAAGGATACGCAACATCTTCATACAAATCAGTATAAAAAATTAAATATAACTCAGCTTGAGTAGTCTGACTTTGTCGGATATTCTTATTTCTTATGAAGGATAGAAAATGTCAATAATTTGTGCAGCCTGTTTTAGCGAATAAATATTTTCATTTCCCTAGTAGTACATATATGTCATAACGGAACTCAAATTTTGATGGCTCACAAAGTTTCTGTTTTCAGCAAAAAAATAAAAAGATAAGGCTTAGTGCATGTACAAAGACCGGCTGTTCCGAGTTCCTATCTTTGTTTACGTTCGTCCTTTGTCTTGTTTGTGTTTTTTTCTGTGTAGTTCCCTGGCAGATTGTTGCATATGACTGTAATTTTCAGCTATTGTATATTTCCTGTTATCCCCTTTGTTACATTTACATGCAATTCCCTTAAAGGAAGATGCTTATATTTGTAAGCAATCTTTATCAGAACAACAGTTATACTGTACTGAATATTTTGCATTTGATTTTTGCAGGGGACTGTGAGCAATCTTCGTTTGTAAAATGTTCAGATGGTATGCAGTGCGTGTGGAAATATGGTTTATGTGACGGCATTAAAGATTGCAACGACAATTCCGACGAAGGACAACTGTGTGAAGGTACTGATAATCTAAACAGTATATTGTTGTGAGAATGCGCTTTAAAACAGAAGACTTTCTGGCATGTTGACTGATATTTTATTCTCTGTTCTCTTTCTAAGATACAAGGTTTGAGCCTAATAGTTTCGCCTATGGCTATGTATTTCGGTATTTATCTCTCTCACGACTCCGAGATTGAACAATAATGTCTGACTTAAAATAATTTCCACCAAATAATGATTTGTCATGCAACTTCTAGGTATCGATTGTCTACGTTGAACTTCAAACTTTTATACAACAGGGCGTTTTACCTCCAAACTTCTATAGAAATATCACCTAAAACTGATTTAAATTTGGAAACT
This sequence comes from Modiolus philippinarum, assembly GCA_002080025.1. NCBI lineage: Eukaryota > Metazoa > Mollusca > Bivalvia > Mytilida > Modiolidae > Modiolus > Modiolus philippinarum. The sequence continues at coordinate 10,412 of MJUU01007790.1, forward strand.
TTCGATATCTACATGTTCTAATTTAATGAAAATGTGTTTAAAAAAAAGGAACATCTCCCTCATGCATAGCTCTGTTCTTAATTTATTTTGGATTTCTATTTATGGACCGGTCATTATTTTTCTCAAATTGTAATTTCATCATTCTGAAAAGTGACCCCAAAAACTGTTTTGTTAACTGGTCAAATAGAAGCCAAAATCAGCTAATGAAAGAGCTATGGGAGAGGGAGTTGGTCCTTAGTTTTGAACATTTTTTTAAAGTTTAGATATTGCAAGATTCCAAATAAAATAGGTTTTAGGGCCAGCAACGAAGTACTGACTACTGGGTTGGTGAATACCTTTGGGGACTAACAGTCCACCAGCAGAGGTATCGGCCTAGTTGTAATAAATAACAAATACCGAAGTTACTGTTAATATAGTTTCTGCATATGCGCATTTCGACAACTTTTTTTTTTAAATCTTTAAAGCCTTTATTCAACAAAACTGTTAAACCTACCTCTACAAACTACAGTTTTCGTTTGAAGACAACTTATGTCACTTAAGTGCTGATCAAAGTCAAAATATTTGGAAATCCATTTACCGAAATATGTGTAAAAACTGAGAGAGAACATATTACCAATACGGTCTACATAGAAAAGACATTATCGGTATGAGATCACAAACTATTAAAATTGGTCATTTTTCAAATTTCAACCGTTTCGAACAAAATCTTAATTGTTATACATTTTCCATACATTATATTTACTTTTCATACCATTAAAGACCAAATTTAATAAATAATTGCCAATATAATTTTAATTTGCATTACCATAGAACATGTATATGGATTTAGACAATATTGGTTTGGGATATCCAACTTTAAAAATTGGCAATTCTCCAAAATTGTAACTTTTTGAAGAAAATCTTAATTGTCATATTTTTTCCATTTTGGACACCATAACAGACCAAATTTGATATATAATTGCCAAATAAATTTCATTAATTTACATTACCATAGAACATGTTTATGAATTTAGACATTAACGATATGTGATAACTAACTATAAAAATTGTTTATTCTTCAAAATTGTTCCCTTTTTGAACACAAACTTTATATTGTTTACCCATTTTATATATTTAATGTACTTTTCATACTAGAAAATACTTAATCAGTAATCAGTATGTTACCAATATTATACATTTTATTTACTTTTCACACCATAAAAGGCCAAACCAGATAAAAGGTTGCACATATAATTTCTATTTTTCCTCAATACTAAAAATTTAAACACTATTGGTCTGGTAATCAGCTAAAAAAGGGTATTTCTCCTCTATTATAACTCTTTTTATTACAATATTTAAGAGTTTCCCCACATTATTACATGTATTTTTTTTTATACAATAAAAGAGCAAATTATGGTATGAATTTCCCATGCAATATAACAATTTCAACATTTTTTGTATAAAAATTCAAATTTCTCATTTGAAGTAATGTTTTTAATTACATACATGGAACACCAACTTTTTATGTACCACAACAGAATGAGACGTCATTTTTGCTTCATTTGTGTTACCATCGGACCGCAACATTTTTATCGATTATTTTTGCTTTGCAACGCATGTCCCATGCCCTAACAAAACCGGTCCCTCAATATTTCAGTAGAGAGTGAACTGGAACATGTCATAATATATAAACTATGTAATATATAGACAAAAAGACGATTTTTTTAATTATTAAATACCAATCAGGGAGGGTACATGTGTGTTAAATTACATCATAAAAAATGATTTCTTTGATGATTCTATTGTGGAAAAAAAATAAAACATTTATTCAGGCACAGTAGATAGTGTGTATATAAGCTATATTATTGTCTAACATATATAACAAAACCACTACAAAAAAACAACCAAAACAAAAAACAAAAAAAAACAAAACAAAAAACAAAACAAAAACGAAAAAACAAAACAAAACAAAACAAAACAAAAAACACACACACACACACACACACACACACACACACACACACACAACATTGAACAGTTGTTGACGGATTTTAATCATAAAATCTATCTACTGTCCCTGATTTAAAATTTTACAAAGGACACGGAACTATAACACACATGTCTACTCCAACTGCTATTAATTTTAATGAGCTGATGGCCATTTCGCAATGAATTCCTTATCAACAGTTCTACAACCAAAACATTGGAAGTCCACATTATTTTGATCAACCTTTATAAGAAGTTTCCCACTTTGAGTGTGTATAAAAAGCTACGAAGTTATTGAAATTACTTGGAACTTCCCAATTTCATTAAAATCAGATGCCACACCTGTCTCTTCTCTGCCATAGCAAACAGACATCTGATTATAATGAGAATGGAAAATTTATAACCTTATAGAAACAACAAATATATGAATTAACTAGTATCATATCATTACATACTGAAAAAAATGTAAAAAAAATCATGACCCCCTGATTACAAATTAAAAAAAATGACCCTCCTTTCTGTTGCTTCCTTTTTTCCACGACCCCTTCCTTTGCTGCCCCGGACGTAAATAATGACCGGTTCCGTAGATCTTTTGGTAATTTTATTCTCTATCAGCATTTACAATATAGTTCGGTTTATGAATTTCCAAACGTTTTGATTTGATCTGCACTGAAGAGACATAACTTGTAGAAATGGTTATATGCAGAAACTAAATGCACAGTAACGTCGGTATTTTGTTATTTACAAAATGCATTAACTCAAAAGTTGTCTTTCTAAACTTATTCATCCGTTGAAAGAACTTACTCATAATGGATATAAATACAGCATTGATGTTAAATCTTTACTCCTGGTTTTATTGGCAAATTAATTGATCAGCTTCGCAATGCTTTACACCGTATTTGAATGTAAACAATTTTTTCATTTTTGCAGTATTTAGCATTGCACAATATCTTGGTTTAATTTCTTTCATAGTTGATGTTATATGAAATCAGTTTAGAAATATTTGATTTGAAGACTTATGTAGATGTCAGTAACTTCGAGCATTTCTCAGGACAATACCCATGTGTATTGTCTTCATGTTTTATGTACTACATTATATAGATACTCGTCTTTAAAGTTGGAGTTTTTTTCTAGTTTGATTGTTACTGTGAGTCTTTTTTGTGTTTATTTTTCTAGCCATTCACCACAAACAGGAGGGGTATGTATCCGAGGAAACCAGTTTATCCGCCTTAATCCTCTTCAAATCCAGTGAGACATAAGGCCGCAAAACCAGTGGAACCCCACCGAATTTTTTGCGCCTGTCCGAAGCCAGGAATATATTGGTCATTGGCTTGCCCTTGTCCGAATAAAATTTTAGTTGTGTTTATATTCGGGTTGTTGGATATAATTTGTTTCCCTTGATTTATTCACTTTTTACTTTTTGGGAAATTCAGCTTGTTTTACGGTGTAATGTTCCTCACTGTGTTGAAAACTGTACGGTGACCCCTAGATGCTTTGTTTTGTGCCGTTTTAACCTGGAGATGGGATGTCGTCTCCTTGACATTTACCCACATTTCTTTCTTTTTCATATGTATCTTTACGGGCCCTATAGTAGACAAAGGTTGGGGTTGACTTCATGATATTAACAGGCTACTAGCTATATCAGGTGAGGTTGTAGAAACGATACTTTTTTGTCCCCGCCGCACTGCAACGGTGGGACCTAGCAATAGTCCCTGCCCTTGTATCCGTCCGTATGTCACACTTTCTTGTGGACGCAACTCCTCAGAAATCGGTACTTGGATTTCGTTCGTATTCTACAGGATTGTAAGACTCCATATGTTCTAAATAATCGGATCGCCATTTTGATCGGTCAAATTTTGTAAGAGTTATGGGGCTTTGAATATATCTTCAATGACAAATTTTGGGACTTTGAATATTTCAACATTGGCAAACCATGTGGACGCAACTCTTTAGAAACAGTTACTTGGATTATGTTCAAATTTTACAGAATCATAACTCACATAATTATGTACAAGATCATATTGCGCCGCTATCATGCTTTGTTAAATATTGTAGAAGTAATGGAACTTTAAATATTCAGCATTGTTATACAATGTAAGATCTTGTTGACACAAATCCTCAGATTTTTGTCAAATTTCACAGGATATTGACAAGATCATAACGATTTATTTGAGCACCATCGGACTCAAACGTTTTGAATAATTGGCATTTAACAAGTTTGAAATTAAAAGCACGATGTCATGTTTGGTATGATTTTATAATAAAAATAGCTCCAAGTCTTTAGTTTTCCAACATAATTATTCCCTCTATTATAATTACTTGTACTTTACATCAAATAGTTCTAATCATGTACATCCAATCTCTTTTTTGGGGTATATCATACTTAAAAATAAGTGTAGGACTGTTGCATTGAAAAATGACTGGTAGAATATATAAAGAAAAGAAAATTAAAAACACACCAAAGAGAAAAATATAAAAAAATGAGTTCCCTCTCTCAAACGTAGATTTAAATAGGACAGCCTTTGATGAAAAAAATGAAAATTTTAATGGTAGATAATGAACCAAAGGGAGGTAGTGAACTTAATGTGTAGAAGTATTCATTTTTTCTAAAAGTCTCTTGCATTAATCTTACTAATGCTTAGCAAAGTCCCAGAGTAAAAACAATCTTAGAATTAGAAAAATATATTCTCATTATGTTTGGGATATTACTAACCGACAACACATACTTTTCAATGATGGCAGGTACTTTCAAGCATGTTTCAGCAATATGCATTACCCAAATTACTAAGTATAAGGGAAACCCGTGCCCATCTATTTTTTGAATGGTGGCCTGAAATGGGTTGTGATTGATAGTGGAGCTTTCGGTTGTCATTGGAACCAAACCAGAAAATTGAAATTCTAGCATAAAATATTCTGGTACATTTTTTAATATTTTTACCAATATGTTTTAACTAGCTTTTTAGAGGAACCATTTCCAAATAGTGTTTGAAAGGGGGACTCAAAATGTTTAATTTAAGCAATATATATTACTTAGAATATAAGGCCCCTCAAATGGTGGTCTGATATGGTTATTGGAGGTTTCGATTGCCATGGAAACCAATTAAGAAAATTTAAATTTAAGAAAAAAAGGTTTCTGCAACATATTTTTGTTTTTTGTACGATTTCAGCAATATGTATTATAAGGTTGCCCTTGCAAATTTTCATGAAAGGGGGATTCATAATGTTTTGATTTATGCAATATGTATTACTAGATTATAAGTGGAACCCCTGCACAATTTTTTTTGAATGGTAGTCTGAAACGGTTTTTAATTTAAAGCAAACAAGAAACTTGAAACTGTAGAAAAAAGTATTCTGCAGATTTTTTTTACGGTTTCTGCAATATGTGATAACTAGGTTATAAGCCCCAACCCCGGCCATTTTTTTTTCCTTGAAAACGACACTCGGAACCTTTGATTCCAGCAATATAGAATACTAAATTATAGAAGATATGAGAAACCCCTGCCAAATTTTTTTTGGAATGGTGGTCTGATATGGGTTGAAATGAATAGTGCAGCTTTCGGTTGTCGTGGTACCCAAACAAGAAATCTGAAATAAGCAAAATAGATATCTTTCTTAAACATATTATATTACAAATTCAGCAAAATGTATAAACTAGATAATAAGGAGAACCGGTTTTTTTTCTGAAAACGTGACTGGCAATTTTTTGATGTCATCAATTTGAATTAGATAGATTATAACCCCTACCCAAATGTTTCGGAATGGTGGTCTAAAAGGGAAGTAATGGATAAATGAGCTTTGGGATGACATGGAAACCAAACCAGAAAACCAACATTTTAGAAAAAGTATATTCTACTATATATGAAAAAGAAAAGAAATGGGGTACATGTCAAAGAGACAACATCCCATATCCAGGTTAGAACGACCCAAAACAAAGCATCTAGGGGTCACCGTACGGTCTTCAACACAGTGAGGAACCTCACACCATATAGTTAGCACTAAATGGCCCCCAAAAAAGTAAAAAAGTGAATAAATCAATGGAAACAAACCGCATCCAATAACCCAAATATCAAGAAACTAAAATTTTTTAAGAAGACAAGGACAAGCCAATGACCAACATATTCCTGACTTGGGACAGGCGCAAAAATTGAGGTGGGGTTAAACTCGTTTTCTTGGATCTACCCCCTATGTGTGGGACTCACAGTAAAAATCAAACTAGAAAAAAGTCCAATTTAAGATATTTATTACGATTTCAGCATTTTATATAAACTTGATTATAAGGGAACCCTAGGCGATTTTTAAAGGGGACTCCTAATTTTTTCATTCAGCAATGTATATTACTTATTAGATTATAAGTAGAACCCCTGCCCAAATTTATTTTGAAGGGGCTGAAATGATTTGTTTTAGCACATTATCAGGGAAACCCCTGCCCAAAAAATTTGAAGGTGGTCTGAAATTAGTTGTTATGGTAGGTGGAGTGTTTAAATGTATGAAAAAAAACCTGTCAACTGAGGATATGTCTTGTCTGCCCCATGCATCACTTGAATCTGCACACTGATCTACAACAGCAGCCTTTATTGAATTATAAGTCTCAAACTGTGTGCACTAGCCGATTGCCAAAAACTTGATGTAATTGTTAATGTAAGACTGGAAGGTCAAGGCAGTTATTTGAGTGATCAGTCTGTATGTACACCTCAAGACACAGCTGCAGCTTAAATACAAGTTGCTGGGACTGAACAGTTATAAACAATTCAAAGTCAGTGGAGCGTAAATACGCGCTTTGTCATCGACATAAAAACCGTTGAGCCTGTGTTCTACGCATACAAATGCAACTGCATATCAAATATCCATGGGCTTATATGAGTGGTTGATGTAAAACAGATGCAAGATAAAACATTCCAGAGTAAGTGAAGAATAACTACAGGTGCATAGACATTTAAAGCCACTAAAACTGACCTGCGGTCATGCTAATGCATCTGCGTACCAAATATCAATGGACTACCATGAGTAGTTGATGTTAAACAGACACAAGGAAAAACTTAAACAATTGTGGACGCCGCCGCCGGATTCACCATACTTAAGTCTCGCTTTTTTTCGACTTTCGTCGAAAGCTCGACAAAAACTATTCTGCTGCCTGCTATTTTTGATTTGAGGAATTTGTGTAAATTAGAACCTGGCTCTTGCAACTTAAAGGCTTTTGTAAATCTTACTTCTATGTTACGAACTCTTACTTCAATAAATAAAACAAACAGATTTAGTAACTTCCACAGTTTCTGAGATGTGGGGTTTGAAGTTTTCTTGAGCGACAAATAACCTATGGCTACGCGTAGCAATCTTGTTATAAATCCAAAAAATTAAAAAAAAAGCACTTAACAGTATATGATTCTAATCAGCAATTAACAATGAAAAAATATGGAGTAAATGCACACGAGACAAAGTTCCTACAAACACATTGTAAAACAAGAAAAATGTGAGCAAAGCTCACTTATATCATACCCCCCCAGATCAAATCAAAATTTTAAATACATGGTGCACAATAGCAATGTTTACTGAACATTCTTTGAAAGTTTCATTGGATTTCACCAAGTAGTGTAGGAGGAGTTGTCGCCACAAAGTGTGTACCTCTATGGCGGTCGGAATAACGAACGAACGGACGGACGGACAGACACCATGATCACTAAATACCGCCCGCTAAAGCGGGGGGTATAACAAGCAATGGCACAACGCTTTTATTGATATTCTTCACCATAAGGCTTTCAACAATGAGCTTTGTGCATATCTCCTAGAAAGTTCAAGACTACCCCAAGCAACACTTTGAATGGAATTCATTGCTGAAATCCATGTTTACTGGATATGCAAGATTGTTTGTTTTCACTTTTCGCATTTATTTAATTATTTCAGTTTTAAATTTTTTTTGAATTCTGTTTATCTTTAACCCAAGAGGGTCACCGCTATTGAGACAGTTTTCCAAACATTATATCTGCCCAAAAATGGATATCATGTCTACTTGACCAATATTGAGACACATCACTCCAGTACTAGGTGTTTCAATACAAATGTTCGATTTTGTCGTACTTCAAAATACTGGTATGCAATATAAATATATATAAAATCTTCGAACTACATAGTATTTTTGCAATGAGAATATTGTCCCGACAGCCGTCCTAATATAGTTTTGGTTCCTGTATTTAACATAATTCTTTGCCTGAAACAAAACTGACGAATAATTAATAGTTGAAAAGTTTCCATTTTACTCTGAATTTCATGTTAATGTCTGATTTGCCTCATCACAAAATATCATACTTTTTTCTTCGGTCCCTTCTTAGATTTCTGTTTTCTCGCAGCGATATAGCTGAAATACTGCTGAAGGTTCCTTAAAGATTGATTTGAAAAAAAATACAAAAAAGATTAACCAAACTAAACTTATGACTATTGAACATTGAATTGAAAAAGTAAAAAGGCCAATGCTTTGTGGCCAACTGTATTGGTTAGCTTAAATAGAACGGCTGTTAGCCTAAAACATCAGATTTGGTACCATATCTGAGGAAGCCGTGTTCCATCGAAATAAGTACACAGGACGTGTGGATATTAGTAAAATTGTTTCAAAGCGAAAAGCATTTTTTAATCAATCATTCCAATTAGCAATTTCTTAATGTCCCTTCCAGCACCTGAATCAGCTACTGCACGTCCATAGGTGGTAAATGGGGGATAGCCAGGTCTGTTCGGGATAATCAGGTAAGCCTGACCGCAAACCATTGTAGGCAATCTCCATTCAGTTTTAAGACCCTTTTTATTATGCAGTTTTAGGACTTCTTTCTATATCACACAGTTTTAAGACCCCTTTTATATTTTACTAAGGAAAGCAGACGCACTTGGAGTTGTATAGGATGCTTTTTATACCCCTGCCCATTAATCTTTTTTGTAGTGGCTATCAAAACTTGTCCCTTCCACCTTAATTTCTTTCTTCTTTTACTCATACTTGTTTTGAATTGATTAACTTGCACTGGTCCTGATATAGCTGAAATATTGATCACTTGAAGTTAAAATCTAATCAATCAATCAATCATTAACTATGTAAAAAGAAGTGGGTGTGGCGTAAGTGAAATGGATACATCCAGTCATTACGATAACCTAACTACTGGCCATAATAAGACAAAACTCGTTGAAATTATTTTTTAATTTGATCTCCCATAGATCCTTGAAACAATGAAATAAAATTCAAGATTGTCGTTCCCTCTCTGCAAACTTCATATACAATCTGTAGAAGGCGCTTTGTCGTTCTATGTCTGATCTGTATGCTTTTAGAATATCAATGTATGGATCTATTTTCAAAATGTGACGATAGGAGACAGTGCATAAGTATTCAAAGGTTTTGTGATGGCATTGAAGATTGTCATGATGGTTCAGATGAAAGACAAGACATGTGTAAAGGTAATGTCTGAATCATTTGAAATAGAAGACTTCTATTAAGGTATGTCTAAGTCATTGGAAATATAAGACTTCTGTAAAGGTTATGTCTTATTCATTGGAAATATAAGACTTGTGTGAAGGATATGTCTAAATCATTGGAAATATAAGACTTGTGTAAAGGTTATGTCTAAATCTTTGGAAATATAAAACTTGTGTAAAGGTAATGTCTAAATCATTAGAAATATAAGACTTGTGTAAGGGTAATGTCTAAATCATTGGAAATATAAAACTTGTGTAAAGGTTATGTCTAAATCATTGGAAATATAAAACTTGTGTAAAGGTAATGTCTAAGTCATTGGAAATAAAAGACTTGTGTAAAGTGAATGTCTAAATCTTTGGCAATAAAAGACTTGTGTAAAGTTAATGTCGAAATCATTTGGAAATATAAAACTTGCGTTAAGGTAATATCGAAATCATTAGAAATATGCCACTTGTGTTAAGGTAATGTCGAAATCATTGAAAATATAAGACGTGTAAAGGTAATGTCTAAATCATTGGATTGGGAATATATGACTTGTGTAAAGTTAATGTTTAAATCATTGGAAATATAAGACTTATGTAAAGGTAATATCTAAATCTTCTGAAATATAAGACTTGTGTGAAGGTAATGTCTAAATCAATAGAAATATAAGACTTGTGTAAAGGTAATGTCTAAATCATTGGAAATATAACACTTGTGTGAAGGTAATGTCTAAATCATTTGAAATATAAGACTTGTGTAAAGGTAATGTCTAAATCATTGGAAATATAAGACTTGTGTAAAGTCAATGTCTAAATCATTGGAAGTATAAGACTTCTGTAAAGGTATGTCTAAGTCATTGGAAATATAAGACTTGTATAAAGGTAATGTCTCAATGATTGGAAATATAAGACTTGTGTAAAGTTAATGTCCAAGTCATTGGAAATATAAGACATGTGTAAAGGTAATGTCGAAATCATTGGAAATATAAGACTTGTGTAAAGGTTATGTCTGAATCATTGGAAATATAAGACTTGTGTAAAGGTAATGTCGAAACCCTTGGAAATATAAGACTTGTGTAAAGGTAATGTCTAAGTCAATGGAAGTATAAGACTTGTGTATCATTGGAAATATAAGACTTGTGTAAAGGTATGTCTAAATCATTGGAAATATAAGATTTGTGTAAAAGTAATGTCGAAATCATGCAGTTGTTATTACTCCCTTTTGGGTCGTTGTCTCGTTGACCCATTCCCGGTTTCCCTTCTTTTTCCTATTGTGTTAAGGTAATATCAAAATCGCTGCAAATATAAGACTTGTGTGAAGGTAATGTCGAAATCATTGGAAATATAAGACTTGTGTGAAGGTAATGTCGAAATCATTGGAAATATAAGACTTGTGTAAAGGTAATGTCGAAATCATTGGAAATATAAAACTTGTGTAAAGGTTATTTCTAAATCATTGGAAATATAAGCTTTGTGTCAAATTAATGTCTAAATCATTGGAAATATAAGACTTGTGTAAAGGTAATGTCGAAATCATTGGAAATATAAGACTTGTGTAAAGGTTATGTCGAAATCATTGGAAATATAAGACTTGTGTAAAATTGATGTCTAAATCATTGGAAATATAAGACTTGTGTAAA
>MJUU01007790.1:24435-37970 GCA_002080025.1 Modiolus philippinarum
AAATCATTGGAAATATAAGACTTGTGTAAAGGTAATGTCGAAATCATTGGAAATATAAGTCTTATGTAAAGGTAATGTCGAAATTATTGGAAATATAAGACTTGTGTAAAGGTAATGTCGAAATCATTGGAAATATAAGTCTGGTGAAAAGTAATGTCGAAATCATTGGAAATATAAGACTTGTGTAAAGGTAATGTCGAAATCATTGGAAATATAAGACTTGTGTAAAGGTAATGTCGAAATCATTGGAAATATAACTCTTATGTAAAGGTAATGTCGAAATTATTGGAAATATAAGACTTGTGTAAAGGTAATGTCGAAATCATTGGAAATATAAGTCTGGTGAAAAGTAATGTCGAAATCATTGGAAATATAAGACTTGTGTAAAGGTTATGTCGAAATCATTGGAAATATAATACTTGTGTGAAGGTAATGTCGAAATCCTTGGAAATATAAGACTTGTGTAAAGGTAATGTCGAAATCATTGGAATTATAAGTCTTGTGAAAAGTAATGTCGAAATCATTGTAAATATAAGACTTGTGTAAAGGTAATGGCGAAATAATTGGAAATATAAGTCTTGTGTAAAGGTGTCAACGTATATTTGTTCTTCATAACATAAGTTGCGTTGGAACAAATATTATAAAAATTGGCATAATATTTATTCCTTTTGGAACAATTATAATATAACGTTTATTCCGTAAGGAACAAATATTATAATACTCATAATACTTTTTCCTTTTGGAACAAATATTATGAAGGAACAAATAGCACATGACAAAGGTAATGTCGAAATCATTGGAATTATAAGTCTTGTGAAAAAGTAATGTCGAAATCATTGGAAATATAAGACTTGTGTAAAGGTAATGTCGAAATCATTGGAAATATAAGACTTGTGTGAAGGTAATGTCGAAATCATTGGAAATATAAGACTTGTGTAAAAGTAATGTCGAACTCATTGGAAATATAAGTCTTGTGAAAAAGTAATGTCGAAATCATTGGAAAAATAAGACTTGTGTAAAGGTAATGTCTAAGTCATTGGAAATATAAGACTTGTGTGAAGATAATGTCTAAATCATTTGAAATATAAGACTTGTGTAAAGGTAATGCCGAAATCATTGGAAATATAAAACTTTTGTAAAAGTAATTTCGAAATCATTGGAAATATAAGACTTGTGTAATGGTAATGCCGAAATCATTGGAAAATATAAGACTTGTGTAAAGGTAATGCCGAAATCATTGGAAATATAAGACTTGTGTAAAAGTAATGTCTGATTCATTTTAAATATAAGACTTGTGTAAAGGTAATGTCGAATCATTGAAAGTATAAGAATTGTGTAAAGGTAATGTCTAAATCAATGGGAAATTTAAGACTTGTGTTAAGGTAATGTCTAAATCTTTGGAAATATAAGACTTGTGAAAAGGTAATGTCTAAATCATTAGAAATATAAGACTTGTGTACAGGTAATGTCTTAATCATTGGAACTATGACTTGTGTAAAGGTAATGCCGAAATCATTGGGAAATATAAGACTTGTATAAAGGTTATTCCGAAATCATTGGAAATATAAGACTTATGTCAAGGTAGTGTCGAAATCATTGGAAGTATAAAACGTGTGTAAAGTTAATGTCTTAATCATTGGAACTATAAGACTTGTGTAAAGGTAATGTCGAAATCATTGGGAAATATAAGACTTGTGTTAAGGTAATGTCAAAATCATTAGAAATATGATACTTGTGAAAAGGTAAATATTTGGTAGATCATATTTGAAATATACAGTGTGCTCTTTAAAGTGTCTTAAAATACTGCATCAGTATACCACTTATTACAATTATTTAGGCGAAAATTGAGTTATATAATGCAAGACGCCAGTCTGATAATACTATATTAAAACTTTAGTTTTCTCTTCATTTTAGAAAGACAGTGTACAAATGGCTATATGAAATGTGATGATGGTATACAGTGTATTTTAGAGTCTGCTGTCTGCTCACACACACCACAATGTCATGATGGATCCGATGAAGTAAACTGTCCAGGCAGGTTCAGTTAAATTTGTTAGATTAAGTAATGTGCACGTCTCTAGAAGAATTATTCCTTAGTCTTATGTACTAACAAACTTGACATGAGTTTTAATTATTCAAAACAGTCGTTTTTGGTCAATATTGAGCTAAAATGATTTTACCGTTTACTTTTTTAAGAAACCCTTAGTCTAACAGACAGATTGCATAAAAATAGCACAGTACAATATTCTTTTGCAAAGGTCCATGTTGAACATTTATTTTATATCTAGTTGTAGATGCACAAATTATACGTAAATTTACTAGATATTTGTATTTATAACTCAACGCCATTGACAAACCCTTTTTCCCCTACATAATACAAAACAAAACATGTGTCTGCTAACTTGTCAAATCATTCAATATAAAAACAAAATGGCATTGCTTACTTGTCAAATACAGGGGTCTGTACGTTCCAAAAGTACCCAAATTCCTAATCTACTTCCTTGTTTCAAGTATTATATTTTTGAATATTCAAGAAAATGTATTTTGTGACTTTTTAAGACGTTTAGATTAAAAAAGGAATACTTTTTTTTCAAAAAGAAAACCCTATTTGTAATAACACGCTATTTGTAATAACACGAACCTGTCAATATACAAGATTGTAGGAGTGCTCTAATATCGCTTTAATCTTGTTTCATTAGTTAGAAGCTAGATAGGCCATGGTGAGCTTTTGCAATAACTTTGCATCACTCGTCCAACTGACATCCGTTCGTCCGTGTGGTGAAAACTTTTCATTCAAAGGGCTTTTCTACTGAAACTACTCGGCTAATCGAAACCAAACTTGGCCACAATAACCCTTAGATACTCTCCCACCAAAAAGGTGTTTTCAGGTCCGAGCTACATCTAAGATGGCCACCAGTGGGGAACCTAAAATTTGACCCTAAAATAAAAAACATTCAGTGATTTTAAGGTCCACACTTTATCCAAGATTACTTCACTGAAACACACGCAAATGTCTTTCTCCTTATACCATAGGGCATATTGGAACCATAGTTTGGTTTTGATCTCGTTACACTCCTTCAAATGTAACCTTTGACCAATTTTATTTCCTATCGTGCCACCAATCTTACACTTTGACAACTGCATTGTAGGTAAAACTACATGTGATACAAACAGCAGGAGCTGTGGTGTTAGGTTATAAATGTTGTGACTGTTCGAGTTGTTATAAATTGCATTGTAATACTTATAAAGAGGGCAATAGTTTTTTTTAATTATTTTTAAAAAAAATTAAAGCAGTGAAAATTTAAGTTTAATGTGAAGAGTAAGTGAGAACCGAACCGTCAATCCAAAACGAATAATCCAAGGACAATAGCAACATCGGAAACAGGAAAGAACAGAGACACAACATGAGTACGGCACAGAAAAGAAAAATGAAGATACACACAAAGATGAACAACACGGACCCAATAAAAAACCATGGGTGAGATCAGGTGCACCGGTTGAGTAGGCATTTCCTGCTTTATATAAGACACCCGCTGTGTTGAACATGTCAAATCCGGTAGTAAAGTCAAATACGGTAGAGGAAACAACATTTAAGCTTTAAAGGGAAAGATATGTTGTCTTCTGGGAAACAGATATCCAATAACGGTCCACAAGATGGTGATGTCGACCGTAAAATTTCTGGAGGGATGACTTCAAGTTTTGGATAACCTATCCTTGTTGAAGTAGCCTATTTGTGAGCAATCGGGCTCTATCAAGGAAGTCACTGTATCGAACACAGGCTCTTGAATAGCGAATGAGCTGGAGAGATGTTAACTACATATGCCGGCGCTGTTGGAATGTTTCTAAAAGGAAAGGGAAGTTTACTATTGGAAAGGTGAAGTCATCGCGTTTGTCGTACAGCTTAGTTTGAAGTCTACCTCGGTTGTCAATTTCGAGATGAAGGTCAAGGAACGAGGCAGATGTAGAAGTGTCTGTGGTATCCTTAATTTCGATCTCTTTTTGATAGAACAGAAAATCTCCAAAGCGAGGGTTGTTTAGTGACAAAATATCATCTATATAACGGAATCTAAAATTGAAGGGTTTGGCCAGCTTTTATATCTTTTATTTTGAAGAAGCCCTTCGATGAATTCAGCCTCTTAAGAGTGAAGAAACAGATCGGCTAGAAGAGGCGCACAGTTTATGCCCATAGGAATTCCGATTGTCTGTTGAAGAACAATTCCTTCAAACTGGACAAATATATTGTCGATCACAAACTGTAACATTTTAATCACTTCTTCCTTTGTATATTTTTTCTCCGATTTGCAGTCATTTTTCACAAAGTAGGCTTGTTCTCTACCTACAACAATGTACCTATATCTTCGCTCACCGTTCTTACGTGAGAAACTTCTACGAATTAAACCTTTCGGCCGAGATTTAAGTTGTTCATGATGAATAGCAGTGTAAAGTGTGAGTGTGGAGAAGTCGAAAGTTTTAATGCTGTTACAGTCTGATAGTCTGATCTAGAGTTTAAGATGTCAAGTAGATCTTTGGAGTTTTTTAAAATCCACATTTCATTTACATCGCTTCTTGAAAAGCAAGTATCACATTATTTTTGAAGGCCTTCTTTAACAGCTGTCAAGATGGAGGTTAGCAATTTAGATATAGGTTTTGTAGAGCATTTGGCAGATCCATCGATGTATCGTTCTTTGTATGTAATTTAGGTACCCAGTACAATGAGGGGAGATCTGTGTCTTCATCTTTGGTGGAAATCCCAAAGGAAAGCAAAACAGATTTATGGTTCTGTAATATCTCCTCCTTTGACAGAGTAGTAGCTGCGTAAGTTGGATTGCCGTTGGAATTATCAATGCCTAGTTCTTTCTTTAAACAATTTATTTAATGATTTATGCAAATAAAAATAATATTATTAGGGGCCTTATCGGCAGGCACGACGACATATTTGTCATGAATGGATGACAAGTAACTGGCCACATCAGCATTTTTAAGAATTGATGTTGCTTTTTGGCTTTACATTTAGATCATATTGGTTATTTGCTCTCTTTCAGTTTTTAAACATCTTTGGGTTAATGGTCTTCCAAACGTTTAGATTTTATCTGCACTGAAGAGACATAAGTTGTCGAAATGCGCATATGCAGAATTTAAATTCACAGTAACTTCGGTATTTATTCATTTAGTTCTTATTGTCCCTCGTAGATGATTGGTTCGTTTAAAAATCATTGACTTCACAGCCTTCATCTTGTTCACGCTTAATCCATTTTCTGGCGTAGTCCTCTACAGCATCCATAAGAAGTTTGAAATTTTGTTCCCAGTTGATGGAACGTGGTTCACGGAATTTAGGCCCTTTTGCAAGGACATCACGGAGAGACTTGTTTCCAATGATACTCAAATCTCCCGTTATGACGTGACCACAGGGACTATATGTGTATGGTGAATCAGAACAAGAACAATCGGGTGGTTTAGACTTGAGGTCCTCGGTGGTAAGGTTATGCAATACTCGTTTATAGTTGAAAATTTTAGACGCGATTTGTGAAGTATAGGTGTACGAAATGATCGTGACTGATGTGTGTTTGAAATATGGGAGTATTTTGTTTTTTACATTTTTGTGATGCAAGATATTGGCTAGGTTAATAGCATCCAAACTCTTATTAGCGAATTTGATGAGTAGAAGTGAACTGCGTTCTTCTACATTAGCGTGTTCTTTAACAGGGTTAAATAACCTATGTTGACCAATATTAAGTATAACGGCAACTTACTTGACGTACAAAGACGAGGATTGATCAGTGCAGGTATTTTCTAAAGACGTTTTATACAGAGAATTCAATTTAGCAAGTAATAAAGAATAAAGTTTTGTACGAATCGGATTATCATATACTGCAATTAATTTTTAACTCGAAAGCCGTAGGCTGAGAGTTGTTAAAACCATCCGAGAAAGTCACGTGAGGCTTCAGGCCTATTAACGTATTTGAAGAGCTACATGCTTCCGATCAAAATATAAAGCGTAAATTTCTTTAAAAATACTTTTTTGTAAGTCGAATATTGACGATGTTGTTATATAGAATTGATATTAACATACAGTACATAAATATTCACAGTATATACGTCCCTGTCCCTTGGAATAAATCCAGTAATACTGTCGCGTAGAACTTGGTCAAATATTAAAATAATATGTTTACCTGTGTCAAGTGTTATATTTATAGCAATGGAATCGACATGCATACGAAATCACACAATCCGATTATTTTCATGTATTACGGAATAACTTAATAAATTGTACCTTCTGTTCGTGTTTATCGAATCAGTTCTCAAATCGGCGAATTTATTTGTTTACGTCGATTGGCTATTTAACACATGAGTTGAACTGGACACCTTTACGAAAATCACCCATTTCAATCATATTCACGTCATAATGGAATTGCCTGTGATTTTTTTATTCACTCTTGATAAATTGTACTTTCTATCCCCCTTGATCAAATCAGTTCTCTACGGCCAATAAAGCATATTAATTCGTTATTTTCTATGCAGCAGTTCTTTCGATGACTACGAAGTTTTGCCACGTGTAGATTTTCAGGGCTTTCAAGTTTCAGCTCCATCGTAGCTTTGATTAGTATTATTTTGGTATAAAACACAAAATCAGTAATTTGGCCATAGCAGATAATAAATTGACCAAGGGGTAATAGTTCAAGAAAAATTATCTTCTATCATTCAAATGGTTAAATCTAGATGAACATTTAAACATTTGTTAAATATTATTCATATCATATTTATATAAAAACAAAACAAATTCTTTGCAAATGGAAAAAAAAACTGGAATTTCATCCATTAAGGAATTCTTTTGATATGTATGAGAACAGTTCCATTACCAACCACACTTAATAGTATTACCAGAGGTCAAATTATAGTATTGTAGCCTAATTGTGCCCAATAGAATTGGTCTACGGTTCCCTTGAAAGACAACAAGATAAAGTGTCTATGTTAATGTAACAATAAAGGGATATGGAGTAAAATGCAAATAAGCCGAGGTCTCTACAAATAACCAAAGCCAAGCTAATAAATAACTTAATACCGAAGTTGCTGTGAATTTACTTTCTGCATATGCGCATTTCGACAAATTATGTCTCATCAGTGCAGATAAAATCTAAACGTTTGGAAGACCATAAACCCAAAAATATTTTAAAACTGATAGAGAACAAATAACCAAAAATGATACAAGCCCTTGAGAACCTCTTAGTACAATAACGATCAGCAAACACATTTTTTGTCACTATTGCAGCTTACTGTCGGAGACCTATGGTGTTAGATCAACATATTTTATTTTTTTATAAATATGAAGAGGGATTATGATGCTCGATTACTTTTGTCTTCTAATTTTTATTTCAAGACGTGTAATAATCAATGAAGGGATATGGAGTAAATGCACAGCAGACAAAGTCTCTACAAATACATGGTAAAACTGAGCAAAGGAACAACGCTTTAATTGTTGTTCTTCATCTTGAAGTCACCATGAGGCCTTCAGCGATGAGCTTTCCTTTAAATATAGAGTAAATGCACAGCAGACAAAGTCTCTACAAATACATGGTGAAACTGAGCAAAGGAACAACGCTTTAATTGTTGTTCTTCATCTTGAAGTCACCATGAGGCCTTCAGCAATGAGATTTCTTTAAATAACTAATGAAAGGATATGGAGTAAATGCACATGAGAAAAGTCACTATAAATACATGGTAGAACCTAGCAAAGTAACAACCCTTTTATTTTTGTTCTTCACCTTGTAGTCACCCCGATGTTTTCATACCTCATAGTACGTTTACGACGGCCCTAGCACCGGTTCAAGTGGAATACTTGAAGTCGAAAAACTTTATTCATCCAAATGGATGCGGGATCGTCAACAAACATAAATTGAAGAAGCAAAGTGCTCTTACAATTACTTTAATCCATCGCCCGGCAAAAACACTAGTGTGTCGAGCTAGGAGACAATTACAAAATATAGACAATCACAGGGCACTGATCAATTCGATGGTAGGAAAACTTGGCATATAAAATAGTGAGATGTAGACACTATGAACATGTGGTAAGAAAAACATTTGGAAATTACAAAAATAATAAAAGCCAAATTTTGAAAGTATGATAATATATCAAAACAAGTACACCACAATCGAAATACATTGAGAGCAGAAATCTCTCGCAAGTGGAATCTTTATGGACTCCACACTACAAGAGAGACAAATCCAGTCTTAAATAAGCATTGGAAAAATGTGGAGTAAATGCACGTGAAACACATTTTCTAAAAATACATGGCAGAGCCAAGTAAAGGCATAACGCTTTTATTGTTGTTCTCAATCTTTTAATAACCATGAGGCATTCAACAAAGAGCTTTGCTTATACCTCATAGCTAGCCTCTAGCACCGGTTTGAGCGGATTGTTTAGCTAAATGTTGAACAAAACTGTATCCATGTATGTATGTATTTTCTAGAATACTTTGTGACTATATGAAAAATGCAATAACAAATTGAATTTTCATAAAACTGATGGTTTTGTTTTTTATTCTTGTCTTGACAAAATCGTCACACAACTAATGTTTCTTTTTTTGAATATAAAAATGTATTTAAGTGGATTGCACGAACTCACCAAGACACCGGATCACGCATTAATTTTTTTTCTTTTAGTTTCTTGCAATTTTTAATGGTGACACTTTGTTAATGAATCCATCAATTTCAACTGTTGGCAGCGGATACAAAAGTAATAATTACAAATAACAATTGTTTTGTTTTATAGAGAGAGAATGCCCTCCAGGTAAAACAAAATGCACAGATGGTTACCAATGTGTTAAGGAATATTTACTTTGCGATGGATGGCTGAACGATTGTGTAGATGGCTCAGACGAGTCTCCAGAAATCTGCAATAAGAATTAAAAAAAACTGAACCACTATAGAGCATTTTATTACAAAAGTAAATTTTAAAATGACAAATTAGTTATGCGCAACATTATGATAACTAAAAGCTCACAGTGATACTCTAGCTTCCAAAAGAAATTATCTTCTCAGGTAACATAAGTTGTACTGATACGGTACATTTCGTAAGACAAGATGATGAGTTAATAATTCAATTAAGAAAAGAATAATTCAACAGGTTCAATCAATTATTCAGTAGGGACAGAACAATTGTCAATAGTTTTTATATCCCGCCTATGGAAGTTCGGGTTTATCCGTCAGTTTGTCTGTTTACCCTCAGGTTTATTTTTTTCCAAATTTATGTCTTTAAACATTAAACAAAATTCAAAATAAAACATTTACACATGCAACCAACTTCATGCTTCATTGCTCACGAAAAAAGGTTGAAAGTGTGATTACACTCACTTGTGACTTTTTTTCTCTGTGAATAATGTATGCTATTATCTTTAACCTTTTTAAAATACACATTAATATAATTAAGGAAAAAATCAAACGAAAAGTTACTTAGGCAGCTAACTTCAAATTCATGATTCACTGATTATTGAAATAAGGGGATAGTACGAGATTTTACATCAGTAAAAAGTTTCTTTTATGTAAGGAATGTATGCTATTATCATTAAACTTTGTCTTAATACAAATTAGTGTATGATCAAACAAAGATCATAATTAAATTTACCCTTAAAGCAACTTATGCTTCACTGATCACAAAAAACGAGGGATAGTATGAGGTTAACCCACATGACAATTTTTATTGCAAAGGATACATGCTTTTATCATAAAACTTTATATTAATACAAATTAGGGTATGATATTAGAAAAAAAACCATAAGAATTAACACAAGTACCAAAGTAAGTGAGAACTGAACCGTCAGTCTAAAACGAACAATCCAATGACAATGGCGACGTCGGAAAAACAAAGAAACAAAGACATGGCCAGAGCACGACACAGAAAAGAAAATGAAGACACACATTTATACAAAAAAACACGAACTCAATAAAAACCATAGTGCACCGGTCTCCGGCTTCTTATAAGACACCGAATTGAACATGTCAACTCCCGTATTAAAGTCAAATCCGGTAGAGTAAAAATTCCTTAGCGGCAAAAAGAAAAAAAGTTATTATTCGGGAAACAGATATCCCATAGCGGTCCACAAGATCGTGATGTCGACTGTTATATTCATGTAGTGATAACCTCAAGTTATGGGGAACATACTCTTGCTTAAGTAACCTATTTGTAAGCAACCGAGCTCTATCAAGGTAGTCACTGTATCGACCATAGGCCCTTGAGTACCGAATGGGTAGGGGAGATGTAAACTCCATATGCTGTAGCTTTTGGAATGTTGCTACAAAGAAAAGGGAAGGGTAGTTGACTATTGGAACAGTGAAGTCATCGTGTTTTCATATAGCCTAGTTTGCAGTGTACCTCTGTTGTCAATTTCAAGATTAAGCTCTTTTGGATAGATAAGATGAAGAAAATCACCAAAACGAGAGTTGTTTAGTGATAAAATATCATCTAACGGAGGCTGAAATTAAAGGACTGAACTTCATGCTTCAATGATTAATATGGAATTGTTTAGTGAAAAGGCTGAACACTGTGTCCATTAGACGCATATTCTGGTTAAACTTATATTGAAAGATTGTTGTGATCAAGATTTCCAAGATTGCTGTTAATGGGTTGTTACTCCTCAAAACACATGGATAGCATAATAAAGTTTATATTTTATTATACAACTTTGGTATTTTCAACAGGAAGTGTTAAGAGAATGATTAATAAGGGTAAGCTTTACATTATGATTGTGCTAAGGGGGAAAATGAAAACAAATAGTAGAAGCCGATTTTAATACGACAAGAAGTGTGATGCAAACAATTTAAAACTGTATAAAATACAGAATACAGAAAATCCAATCAGAGAAGCCACAATTTTAATTGAATTACCCAATGATCAAAATGCTAGAAAATCAACTAAACAGATCACTTCTTTCAAAAAGAACAATCAGTCAAATACAGTCATTGAGAAGATGAAAGAAAGTAACAAAAGGGTGCAGATAAATCCTCTTGTCAGTCAAGCAAAGACAAGGCCAATATCGTCTTGAGTGTTATAGAGTGTCTATTCTGTCGCGTTCCGGCAGAACCTTAAATTTTGGTTTTCCGTCCGCTTGCCTATTGATTAAAGCCCCAAAGGCCGAAATGTGGGAGTTCTGTTCCGTTTTTGTGATATTTCATCTGATTATTTTTTTTGTAGTTTATATCTGACCTTCTTTTAGCATTTTTTTTTGTTACATGTTAATTTGGCCAATTCACAAGATATATATAGTGTACATTCACGTACTTAAAGTAAGAGCATGAGTTTCCTTTATGTGAATAAATTCAGATGTACGTATTATAAGGNTTGTCAATATACTTAAAAATAGAAACATGGCGTCAATATACCTAAAATTAGAAACAACGCTGAAATATACTGAATATCCTTAAAATCACGTGAACGTATTAGCCAACGAGATTAATAGTAACATATACCATATGTAATATATGTTAATTTGGCCAATTCACAAGATATATATAGTGTACATTCACGTACTTAAAGTAAGAGCATGAGTTTCCTTTATGTGAATAAATTCAGATGTACGTATTATAAGGGTTACAGGTAGAAAAGCTATTTTGGACGACTTTTGGATTATGGCTTCCCGTTTTATTTGATTCTGGTACTACTGATGGGAGGTGCTCCTTCAGACGCGTGTGCAGCGTAGCTGGATTTACTGTTTTTTTATGCAATTTCGTTATTTTGTGTATTTTCAACACTTTTATTGTTGTTATTCATCTTGAAATCACTATGAAGCCTTCACCAATGAGCTCTGCTCATATCTCATATTATATCAAGACGGCTTTTAGCACCTGTTTGAGTGGAATTCTTTGTTTATTAACGAACAAAGCTACATCTATGTATTATTTTCGCCCATGGATTCGGGATCGTCAACAAACAAAATTAACTGGCAAGATGTTCTTACAATCGCTGTCATCCATTGTCTGTGAAAAAGACCAAAAAGACAATCACATGGAACTCATCCTGTCAATTGCAAGAAAACTTGACATAAAAATCATTTCTTACTTTTTTCCTTTTTCAGTCAATGTAAGTCCTTGTAAAAATTTTTTTTAAATAATTTATATTTGTGGTTTTCTTAAACGATACTGTTTTAATCGTAAAAAACGAAAAACATTCCTTGTTTGTTTTGTTAAAAAATTACACATTTCAATGCGCGCACTGACGGCAAAAATAGAAATAACTTGTCTTGGACGTAGCGGTAAACTGCTAAACTGCTTTATCGAAACTTGTGGACCTAAATATAAGATAATAATGATCGTAATGTAGGGTTGCAGTACAAAAGAAATTACATTGTCAAAATATTGCTTAAAACACAGATTCTTCAATTTCTTCTACATGAAAATCCTAAAATTCAATTTTCACCAAAAACTGACAAATTAAAGATCCTCCACACATATGCCTATATTAAAATTATATAATCTAAAAATCGCCGTACCATATTTTCACAATTTTACGATAACTGCATATAATGTCAATTCTGAACGTTAAGTTGAAAAAATATCTGACTTTCATTTATTTTAATATTTTAAGATACCATTCAAAATCTGGATATTTTAATGCATACATTATGAAAAGTTTTATTTAAGGAGTATAGCTTCATATTAAGATGGATATTGTATTTCTATATGTAATAATTATAAAAAATTCTGTGTTTTATTCATACCAATCGCAACAAGTAATTTTAATATAAAAAGGAGTTATCTTCTCTTATTCCAGGTCTACTACCATAGGTATTTTCCCTACTGCCTTCTTAATCAGCACATAATAACTAACATGCATGCAATTATTGTTTTTATATATTCACATGTTCTCCAGAAGAAGCTCTTTACAGATATTTCCGATAGGGTCCAATATTATAATTTGCTGGTGGACTAATAGTCCCCGAGGGTATTCACCAGCCCAGTAGTCAGTTCTTCGGTACTGACCCGAAAGCCGATTCTTTTTGAAACTTACAATATCTAAATTTTTGAAAATTGTGTACAAAAACTAAGGAGTATCTCCCTCATGCAAAGCTCTGTCCTTAGCTGATTTTTGCTTTACATTTAGATCATATTGGTTTTTTTGTTCTCTATCAGTTTTTGAATATCTTTGAGTTTATGGTCTTCCAAATTTTTAGATTTTATCTGCACTGATGAGACATAAGTTGTCGAAATGCGCATATGCAGAAATTTAATTCACAGTAATTTCGGTATTTAGTTATTTGCCTGTTGGCAGC
This sequence comes from Modiolus philippinarum, assembly GCA_002080025.1. Lineage (NCBI taxonomy): Eukaryota > Metazoa > Mollusca > Bivalvia > Mytilida > Modiolidae > Modiolus > Modiolus philippinarum. Next base: position 37,695 of record MJUU01007790.1, read on the forward strand.
TACAGAGAATGACAAAGCGGCACCAAAGTAACAAACCTAAGAAAAAGAAGGGAAACGGGGAATGTGTCAAAGAGACAACGACCCTAAGGGGAGCAATAACAACTCAAAGCCACCATAAGATCTTCAATGAACAGTGAGGAAACCCCACACCCAACGGTAGGTCGGAGTTGGCCCCTAAATTATAGAGTAATCAAGTTCAGCGAAATAAGCATCTTCCTAGACTCCGATTGACATAAAGTGAACTAACTAGAAAACAGACAAGACACACAAAGGCTT
>MJUU01007790.1:45807-65440 GCA_002080025.1 Modiolus philippinarum
ACACAGAAAGCAATAATTGCTATTACTGGTTTAACGGACATGCTTACGCTTCCGGAGCACCTGATGTCGCTCCCGGTTTTCATGGGAGTTCACACTATGAGTGCTTCAGTTTTTTGAATTTCTTATATGACAAAATGAATTTCTAATATTAGATATCATTTTTTAACATAAGAAATTCATTTTTAATTTCACGAACTAATTTTCTAATATAAGAAAATCAATTTTTCTTATAAAAATGAATGTGTTATATTAGAAACTATTTTTTTATATAAGAAATTCTATTTCTAATATCAAATAATGATTTTCTAATAATATAAAATGATTTTTTCCTATATTAAGAAACGAATTTCTAATATTAAAAAACATCGTTTCTGGTTATTTTGGCTTGCAATTTTTTTTTATTAAAAATTCATATTTTAATATAATAAATTCATTTTCTAATATTAGAATTTTTTCCAATATCAAAAAATCATTTTTCAATATTGAAAAATCAATTTCTAATAATAGAAAATGATTTTTTTTTATTAGAAAATTTCTTAATTGCAAAATCATTTATCGAAATCAAATAAAAAAAATTCTAATATTAAAAATTTAATGTTTAATATAAGAAAATATTTTTTTTCACATCAGAAACTGATTTTCCAATATTACAAAATGAATTTATTGTGTAAAAAATGTCTTTTCTCATATTAAAGATTATATTTCTAATAACAAAATTGAATTTCTCATATTAAAAAATCTTTTTTTTTTAAATTTGAAATTTTTAACATTAAATTATTTTGTTTTTCATAATTTTTACTGTGTTGACGATTAGGTGTAAGCACCTCTTGAAATTTTCATAAATGAGGAAGATGTTGATGAAATATTGTTTAAGTATGTCTAAACATAAGAAACGTTTAAATATTTAGGCTCTTAATGATAAAAAATAGGTTTACTGCGTATATGCACTACAACTGACACACAGAGGACCGTATAAGTAGGTTTAAACTTTTTAAGACATCCTGCTCTTTTGCTCGAAGATGTATGCAAAATGGAATTTTCCGTTTTTCAAAATTTCAACTGGGTTGATTTTGAGGTTTAAACACTTCATAACTGAAATTAATGTATATCATGAAAAAGTTGATTAGATATCATTTCATTATGTGTTAGCTATTAGAAAGTATGCGTTAAACATTTAAAATTAACTAAATACTCATAAATAGCAAACATATAACCCCTGTTCACAAATATTCAAAGCAATTTATTTCATGTTATTAAGTCTCCAAAACGAAGTTTGGAGAGGAGAGACTTATAGTTTTTGCTCCGTTTCTTATTATTATGTCACCCAAGACAACGTCGGGGTGACATGTTGTTATTCTACGTTTCTTCTGATTATTATTATTATTATGTCACCCCAGACGTAGTCGGGGTGACATGTTGTTATTCTACGTTTCTTCTGATTATTATTATTCTTTTTATTCTTCTTCTTCTTATTATTATTTTTCCAATAAATCTTGTCCGAGCAATTATTTCGTAATGCCTGGAAGGAATGATTTCAAACTTTGCACAAAGTTGGACCACTATCTGAAGTTGTATGCTGTGTGTTTAAAATTTTCAAAATGGCCGCCATTTCCAAGATGGCCGCCGAAATACGTCAAAATTTCAACATTGTCGGATTTCAACATTGTCGGATTTCAACGAAAATTGATTTCTAGGTAGATTTTGAGGCTGCCAATAAGATAGATCATTGAATTGGGGGTCTGGGGTGACATCGGCTATTGCTTGCAATTGCAAATCTAGTTATTATTATTATTACAGTACTTTGACAATTCAAGTTGGCAGATTTTGAGATCCCTAAGTGATCCTTTGGCAGTCAATGATTGCAATCAGTGATTGTTTTTACTTGTTTTTACATTGATCAAACAAGTAAAAGTGATCAATGATCATATAAAACTTACGATCCCTGATCGCAAGATTTTTATCCTTGATCACAATTATATAAATGTTACTATAAATATTAAGTTTCAGTGAAAATAAAGAATGGGTGAAAATTTGGAACCAGATTTTTTTTTTATTTAACGAGTTGTCGCACTGCTCAGGTAAAAAATCTTTGACGTTGTCTGTACATTAAGGTAGATAGACACTGTTGCGCTGCGCAATTCAATTGCGCATTAGAAAAATAAAGAGTCGGATACGGGGTAGGTTTGAATTTCGGACCGGAACAGTAATTTGACGGCTATTCCTTTGTGACGTCATAATTGAATGACAGATGTGAAACGTCATATTTCGTTTAGTTTGCCGCGAATTAACTCCCTTTTCCCGTAAATAATGTTTAATCTGGAAACTTTGTAAAATATCTCCGTTAAAAGCATGGTGACATATACATTTTATTACTGTAACCAATAAATTACATCATAAACTATCTGTTCACAAAAATACATCAAACTCTCATGGATAAAACGTTTACACTATTAAGCTAAAAATTGCCTTTCCATATTTTCCCCGTGCATTCTATGTAAATTGAGGTGAAAAAATGGCTAAAAATGATTAAACTTTGATCTCAGTTCTAGAAAAAGCAAGCATGGTGACCCATACTTTTTGTTACAGATTTCGGGTAAGTAGGATTGGTTCTTCAATTGTGTCGACTTACAACAAAATCTCATGGATATAAATATTACTGTCTATCTACCTTAAAGTAATAACAACAGGTATATGTTGTACCTAAATACAAGGTATATTTAGTGATATTGTAAATTTCATAATTGTTTTGTGAAATATTCTGTCTTATACTGATACCAATTTTGATTAAACAGCACGCAGTGGCTCCCTTATATCTAAAATTTATCCAAAAAATTAATACTTAGATAAAAAAATCAGGCAACGAAACGGAGAAATAAACTTATCTATTGAACAGTTACAGAGACATAAAATCAATTGGGTTCATATGTCTCTGACAGTAATGAATACAATAAAAATAAATTCATTTATTAAACCAATTATATTTCTAATAAATCCATTAATAAAAAAAATCAATCTTTATTTTTAACAGGACATAACTGTAAAAATAGCTTTCCGAAGATGGGTAATACACATACAATGCAACTGCCAACTACTTTTGATATAAAGAAAATGTGGTGGGGAATTAAAAAGTAATTTGCATTGTTAAATTCTATATTTTATCAACTATACTTGCGATTACAACACTTGCCATTCTTGTGATCCTTGATTGCAATGTTTGTGATCCTTGATCACAACTCCTGTGATCCTTGATCACAACTGCTGTGATCCTTGATCACAAAGCTTATGATCCTTGATTGTATCCTCTTCAATCATTGATCACAACACCTGCAATCACTGATCACAACTTTTATGATCATTGATCAGAAGTTTTATGATCAACGATCATAACTATTTTTTGTGATCCTTTTGCAGTCAAATTGCTATGTTGAATTTTCAGGGTACTGTATACTTATTATTATTTTTCTTCCACATATTTTTGTCCGAGCGATTATTTTGAAATGGCTTGATGGAATGTTTTGAAAATTTGCATGAAGCTGGACAACCATCCAAAGTTTTATGTTTGACATTCAAAATTTTCAAAATGGCTGCCATTTTCAAGATGGCCGCCGAAATACGTCAAAATTTCAACATTGTCGGAATTGAACGAAAACTGATTTCTAGGTAGATTTTGAGGCTGCAAACAAGGTGGAATCATTGAATTGGGGGTCTGGGGTGACATCGGCTATTGCTTGCAATTGCAAATCTAGTTAATCTTCTTCTTCTTCTTCTTTCTTTTTCTTCTCCCGCAAGTGTGTCCGCCCTCGTTCTCAGCCATCTTACCACCGATCTAAATGAAACTTGACATAGTGATAAAGGACCATGTGTAGATGTGCAATCCGGTCTTGAAATTTTCAAAATGGCGGCCGTTGCCATGGAAATTGAAAAAAATGCGGGAAAATTAAAACGGCACCAAAATTCTTTCCCCTGCCAAACTTTCTCAACTGCATATCTTGATTTCAGTCCTAAATTGATGATCCTGGTCTAGTAGCGAAAAATGATCTCTTTACTGTAGATGAACCAATAATCGAGACACTGATAGGTGCACCTGAAATACTTAAAATGTATATCAGGATTTTATCTAAATTCAATCAATCGGTTTTCTTATATATTTTTTGTAAACATAAGATTTCCATCTCCCCTTTTTCATCAGTTCGTTTTCTCCAACTCCCTGAGAGAGAAAATAAGTACATCCACCGATACGAACTGGGCGTGATTTGTAGAGCTTCGTATCGACCCCCGCAACTGAAAGGGCTTTAGACAGAACAGCAGAGAACTGGTATCGAGTTAATGACTTTCCGCCGAAATGGCAAAAGATCTATGTGTAACTTTGCCCCTTTGGATTTTCCAATCTTTCTTCCTGTTCCAAAGCAACGGTTGCTTTTTTGAAAATCTTATACTATAAATGAGTTGTTCACTTACTAAAAACCCTTTCAGTAAAATTTCATTTTATTTTTAGCACTTTGAATCCCCCCCCTTGTTTCTGTATATATGTCAACGTTCGCATTTTTTGGAAATTAATACACTACAGACAAGTTTCATACTTGCAAGACAACCTTTCTGTGAAATTATCATTCTATTCTGTTCATTTTTTATTTTCCCACCCCTTCTTCTTTTACTTCAAAAAAACCAACAGAATCTTCTTTGCATATATATCTGAATGCTCCTCTGGACATATGATTTTATGTGTAACTTTATATCATTAGCAGTTGCCATGCAACGCTTAATGATATGAAAATTTTATATCGTTAGCGGTTGCGGTTGCTCTTTTTTCCGGTTTTTCATCAAATTTTTGTTGTATCATTTAGCGGCGATGCGTCAACTCGAAATGAAATAAATTGTATCATTGGAGGTTTTGTATCATTAGCAGGCGATAAGGGAGATCCTTAATGATATTGATAGCATTATGTGGCGTTGTATCATTACCGGTTGCTACACCTGTACCAAGTCAGGACCATTGCGGTCCACAATTTTTCCCGTTGTTTCCACCTCATATGTCTTTTTGACTGATAGACTTCGACTTCGATAATTTTGCTATTACTCCCATTTAAAACTTAGCCCCCCCCCCCGCTGGAGGCCACGTTGAATAAAAGATCAACACCAAAGCATGAACAACATAGTCAGTTCCTCTAAAGTATCATTAATGCCATGTCTAGTTCAAATTCATTAAGCAGTTTTCTAGAATATAGTTGTTTGCATTACCTGCACAGTTCAATATTAATTCTTAGTTCACCTTTGGCCGCCATGTTAAAATACTTATCGGCACGAAGTAACAGTACTTGGTCTGCACCATAACATATCATTTATGGCATGCTTAGTTTAAATTTATTCAGTTGTTTCTAGAAAATAAAGATTTTTGTTTGCATTTCTCATCGGGTCCAATGTTAAAATAACGTTGATCTCAAGCGGCCACGCTGCATCACGGATCTGTCCAATAGTAACAACACTTGGTCGAAATTTCACAGTATTTTTAATACAATGTTAAGGCTAAATCAATACAGCAGTTCTCTCCAAGATTTCTCATAGAATCAAATGGGAAAACCAAACACACCGTTCGTGGCCATGTTGAATGACAAATCAGCCCTAAAGTATTCCCACTTCGTCAGTACCTCACAGGTATCATTCAAGCATGTTTAGTAAAAATCCCTTCAGCGGTTCTCTATAATATCTTTTTATGTATTTCCCATAACCTTCAATGTTAAAACTTAAGTATCGGAACAAAGTACCAACCTTTTTCTCATTCATGCCATTTTTACTGAAAATCCGTTCGGCGATTCTCTTAAAGAAGATCTATGTATGTAGTATCCAAAGGCTTCAATGTTAAACTTAATTTCACGGCTTGCGCCATATGGAACGACGGACCGGGAACAAAGTGCCATACTTGGTGAGCAAAGCAAAATTATCATTCATGCGACGTTTAATTAAAAACCATTCAGCGTTTTCTAGAAGAAGACCTATGTTTGCATTTCCCATAGGACCCAAAGTAAAAACTGCGTAGGCCGCTGGCGATCATGTTGAATGACGGATTGGTACCAAAGAAACAGCAATTGGCAAGCACCTCGCAAGTTTCATTCATGGTATGGTTAGACAAAATCCATTCAGTGGGTCTGAAGAATAGTATGATTTTTGTTTGCATTTCCCTTTTTGGTAAAATTTGAGAACTTAGATCACCTCTGGTGGCAATATTGGATGACGGATCGGTTCCAAAGTAACAACACTTGGTCAGCACCTCAAATAATCATTCCCCAGGGTATTAACCAGCCCAGACGTCAGTACTACAGTGCTGACCCGAAAGCCGATCTATTTGGAATCTGCAATATCTAAATTTTTGTAAATTTTGTTGAAAACTAATGAGTATCTCCCTCGTGCAAAGCTCTGTAATTAGCTGATTTTGACTTTGCATTTAGATCATATTAGTGATTTGTCCTCTATCAGTTTTTTTTAAATATTTTTGAGTTGATGGTCTTCCAAACGTTTAGATTTTATCTGCTCTGAAGAGACATAAGTTGTTGAAATGCGCATATGCAGAGCAAAATTCACTGTTACTTCGGTATTTAGTTATTTGTTACAACTGGGTCGATGCCTTTGCTGGTGGACTGTGAGTACCCGAGGATATTCACCAGCCAAGTTGTCAGTACTTCAGTGCTGACCCGAAAGCCGATCTATTTGGAACCTTGAAATATCTAAATTTTTGTAAATTTTGCTGAAATTTAAGGAGTATCTTCCTCATGCAAAGCTCTGTCCTTAGCTGATTTTGGCTTTACATTTAGCTCATATCAGTTATTTGTTCTCTATCAGTTTCCAAATATTTTTGAGTTGATGTCCTGCGAAACGCTTAGATTTTATCTGCTCTGAAGAGACGTGGAGTTGTCGAAATGCGCATATGCAGATCAAAATTCACAGTAACTTTGGTATTCACTTATATATTTGTTTCATGTTATATGTAGGTTGATTCCATTCAGGGCTCTTGAAGATCAAGATATTTGTCTGCATTTTTCCTATTTGGGTCCAAAGTTAAAACAATGTTCATCAGTGGCGGCTATGTTGGATGACGGATCAGCCAAAAGTAACAATACTTGGACATCACCTAGCAAGTATCATTCATACCGTGTTAAGTTAAAATTAATTCAGTGATTCTATAGAGAAAGATCTTCGTTTGCATTTCACATACGGCCTAATGCTCGCAGCCATGTTGAATGACGGATCAGCCCCTAGTAACAACACTTGCTCAGCACCTTTCATGTATCATTCAAGCCATGTTTAATTAAAATTCATTCAGAAATTCTCTCGAAAGAGATATTGTATGTATTTCCCTTAGGCATCAAAGTTAAAAAATATGTTCACCTCAGGCGCCCATTTTGGATGACGGATCGGCAGCTAAGTAAAAAACTTAGTCAGCAGCTCACAGTATTATTCCTTCGATCTGTAGTTAAAAACTATTCAGCGTTTTCTAAAGGAAGATCTTTGTTTGCAATTCCCATATGGTTCAATGTTAAAACTAGATAGGCTGGTGATGATGTCGGATGACGGATCGACACCAAAGTAATAACACTTGGTCAGACCTTACAAGTATTATTTATGCAATGTTTTGTTTTAATCGATTCAGTGGGTCTCTAGAAGATAAAAATCTTTGTATTTTCCATTTTGTCAAAATTTCACCTCTATCGACCATGTTTGATAACAGATTGGCCCAAAGTAACAACACTTGGTCAGCACTTCACATGTATCATTTATGCCATGTTTAGTTTAAATCAACGTTTCGGTAGAAAAAGATCTTTGTATGCATTTTCTTTAGGGTCTATGTTTAAACAAAGTACAACTAGCTGTCCTATTGGCTGACGGATCAGCACCGTAGTAGCAACACTTGGTAAGCCCCTCATAAGCAACATTCAGGACATGTTTGGTTCAAATTCATTCAGCGGTTCTACAGAAGAAGTGGTTTGAAGGAAAAGTCTACGTACGACGAAAACGAAGTAATGGCAAAAGTTAACCAGTGCATACTAAGTAGCCAGATGAGATAAAATAAGAGACTCTCAAGAGCCTGATTCGCTCACCTTGACCATGGCTAACATAGCATTTCCAATATGGGTCCAATGTAATCCTACGTTCCCTGCTTTAAACCACCTTGGTTTGGATGCATACATGCCAGACATAACATTTTGGAGAGGCCACCCAGGACATTTTTTAGTTCCATTTAGATAAGTGGTTTCAGGGGCAGATATTTTTTTCAAAATGAATCCAATAAAAACAATGTTTTGCCGGTGCCAGTGTTGAATAAGGGAGGGATCTGCAGGATTATAGGGAACCATCTAAGGACCATTGTTGTAACTGGACTAACAGTTCTGAGGAAACCTTTGAAAGTTTTTTCCATATGTTCCAAAGTTCAAACGATGTTTCCTACTGGCGGCCATTTCGCATGAGGTACTGACCTGCCGGATATATGGTTTGGAAGGGACCATCTAAGAACCATAGTCTCTAAGTCTGATTATAATTGGATTGGTAGTTTCTGAGATCTTTGAATTGGTTTTCATAGGGTCTAATGTTAAAACTATGTTCTACGCTTGCGGTCATCTTCGATGAGGTACGGACCTGTCGGATACCTTTTTGCAAGAGATCATCTTAAAACTAGTTTGACTAAGTTTGGTTATAATTGGATTTGAAGTCTATCAGAAGATCTTTGAGTGTGTTTTCCATTGGGTCGAATGTTAAAGCTGTTGCCCGCTGGCGGCAGTTTTAGATGAGGTACGGACCTGCTGGATACCTTTTTTTGGGAGGGACCATCTAAGAACCATTGTGACTAAGTTTGGTTATAAGTGGATTGGTAGCTCCTGAGAAGAAGATCTTTCTGTGTGTTTTCCATATAGTCTTAAAATTCAATTGAAAGTTCTGGCATGGATGTTCACACTATTATAGTGCTACCACCGTAAGTCTATGACTATGAGTGACTTACAATAACGTACTATTGAAAAGAAACGGTGTTTGGAAGATCAAGGTTATATCTCCACAGGTTAATGGGAATGCGAGGTTGATAAATAGGTTCAAGTAAATGATGAATTAAAACACTTTCTTCAACAATGCTAGGTTATCCCTCCTTTAACTAAGGAGTATATCCTCTGTCCTTAGCTGATTTTGGCTTTCTGTTTAGATCATATTTCAATTGGTAATTTGCTCTCTATCAGTTTTTAAACATCTTTAACTTTATGGCCTTCCAAACATTTAGATTTTATCTGCACTGAAGAGACATAAGTTGTTAAAATGCGTATATGCAGAATCAAAATTCACAGTAACTTCGGTATTAATTTATTTGATACCAAGATATGTTTTTGGTTGTGGAAGAACTGAAACATTTACGCTGTTCAAAGATACGTCGAATGGTGAATACATTGATTATTACGACGTGACGTTGTCGTATGAGATTTTAAAGCCTATGAAAACTGCAAGTTCCGTTTCCGGTCTTTGTCATATACTTGCAGATTTCATACGGGGTTTATGAGATTTTAAAGTCTGTGAGATTTTAAAGTATGCGTCGTAGGACGGAAATATTTTGAAATATGATTTTTATAATTATATATTTCAAAATTACACGTTAGTATATGAATATAGGAACCAAATGATTTATTCAGCTGTTACAAGTATGATTAAGATGAAACCAGAAATTATAAGCTGACGAGACAAGAAGTAATCAGAGGTTGACGGGGTTATTGGAGGTCAATAAAGTTTTGCAGTAATTCAAACACAACTTTCTTTTTTAAAAAAGTCGCAAAAATATATGCACTTGTAAACAACCAGTGGGTAGAAACACAACAACAGGGCAACATTTATCCATTTTTTCTTGGGGGGATTCAGGGGCTTGCCCTTTGTAGAATAAAAAATCAGCAAACTCAACAATTTTTTGTATTTTTTTTTGTGCGGGTAAAATTATGATTATTTCTATAATTAAAATAAAACAAATCAAAATTAAATGAATTCAACATTTTAAAGTCCTTGAATTCCTGTAACTTCTATCATGGTTGTTACCATTTTTAGGAATAGCTAAGGACATTGGTACCAAGCATAAGGTATTAAAGTCAAAATGACAATTTTATGACCCAATCTGACCACAGATAGCCAGAAATGATATTTACTATTAATCGCAACTATTTTCACAGGCATGAGATCTTCAAATATAGGGGCAGAAGATATTTAATGACCAAACCTGACTACAGATAGCCATAATTGATCATTTTTATTAATCGCAACTATTTTCACAGCCATGAAATCTGCAAGCATAAGGTCAGTATAACATTTTATGACAAAACCTGACCACAGATAGCCATAAATGATCATAATTGTTAATCACAACTATTTTCACACCCATGAAATCTGCAAGCAAAGGGTCAGAATGATATTTTGAGAGCTAACCTGACCATAGATAGCCATAAATGATCATAATTATTAATCGCAACTATTTTCACAGCCATGAAATCTGCAAGCATAAGGTCAGTATAACATTTTATGACAAAACCTGACCACAGATAGCCATAAATGATCATAATAATTAGTCGCAACTATTTTCACACCCATGAAATCTGCAAGCAAAGGGTCAGAATGATATTTTAAGAACTAACCTGACCATAGATAGCCATAAATGATCATAATTATTAATCGCAACTATTTTCACAGCCATGAAATCTGCAAGCATAAGGTCAGTATAACATTTTATGACAAAACCTGACCACAGATAGCCATAAATGATCATAATTGTTTATCACAACTATTTTCACAGAATATTTCATCCAAATTTTACCATTGCTATGAAATTTGCAAGTCTTAAGTAAATCAACCCATATAACCATTGAGGGTCATTATTTTTTATTTCAACTTTTAGCAAAGCCAAGAAGTTTGAGCCATATTTGACATATTTCCCACAACAATTGATTTGTTATAGTTATATTACCAAATTATTTTGGCCATTATTTTTCTGCCTGTTTGTGTTGACCGAATGGATATCTGGCTTAAGCCTGTAACAGAATATAAGTTCCACAAAATATTTGTTCCAAAGGGAAAAATATTACATACATTTTGTTCAATTGGAACGAATATTATGATATTTGTTCCTAACGGTACAATCGTTTTAATACATACATAGTTATAAAAGAAAATTAAGACCAATAGTGCTTATATGATGATTAAGAAAATGTAATGTTTCGCAAAATAATGTGATATGTCACATCGCAGTTTGAATAAACTGAGGTCTCCCGCACATTTCCAAATTCCGGAACTTATAATTCTCATGCCGGAAGTTAACACGGCGAAAACCGGAACCAGAACTTGCAGTTTTCATAGACTTTAAAATCTCATACGACAACGTCATTATATCTTTACATCAATAAAACTGGTAAAAACCCCATTGGAAATCCACACATGACCATTGAAAACTTCACTGATATTCAACACTACAAAGGATTTATCAAATGTCAAGAGATCTCACCAAGAGGATTCTACATTCCAGTACTCTGAGCGATGAGCAACCACAAGTTGTTTAGTACATTATGCAAATCCTGATCGGATTCGAATCAGCAAACACTTTGTGAACATTCCGATGATCAACGAGCACTGACTGAAACGTAGGTGATGGACGAAGTGGAAAAGGTTGCAAAGGGATATATAATTCGACAGATCCATGAAGTGTAACACTTTGAGACCCGCTTTCAAAGACTGGTGGTCTTCTAACCGAATATATTAACACTGTCCTGAAAATGAACAGGAAGCTAGCTAATGGCCTGAGTGGTGTGACACCGAAGATAACAAGTGGGAGAATATTCAACACTACCATGGAAATGCTAGTATACGTCTAGACTATATGAATCTAACACCGGTGAAAAGGCAAGATCAAGAAATCTCAGACACCCAAGGGTAAGATGTCAATATTTCTCCGACTCGGCAAGCCTCGTCAGAAAACCATTGAAATCTTACCCGAGGGTGTCTGAGATTTCTAAATCTTGCATTTTCAACGGTGTTTGATTTATTTTCTCACTTTTGTAATCACGAACTACGATTTATTTACCACCAAGCCGTACTTGACATCCGACTTTCCTAAGCAACGTCAATGACGTCTGAATACGTTGCTTGGTAATTTCTGTCTTGTACCGGGGGGTACAAGACAAGGAAATCTCACACCGTTAAAAATAGGAACTGTCCTGTCTCAAAAGTTAGAATATAATAACATCGAGAAAAATCCTGGATTCATATAATTAGCTAAGCTCATGTTAAATAGCTTTTGGGGAAAACTGGACAAAGAAGCAAATCATATATGTGTGTGAACCTGTGGACTATTTCTTTATGTTTACCAGTGACCAAATTATTGCCAAGAGTGTTCAGTCCGTCAATAATTAGATGATGGAATTTAGACATCATTATAAAGAAGACTTTATTGAAGACTCCTGGCGTACTATTGTCGTCATTGATGCTCATACCATCGCTCAAACCCGTTTAAAATTGTGTAATTATTTGGAGAAATTGGACAGGCGATCCTTATACGACGATACCGTTTCTATTGTTCATACGACTTAACCTCGAGATGGGAACCCGAATTACGAGACTATTTATCTTACGAATGAAGTACTAGATGACACAATTACAGAGTTTGTGAATGTAGGACCCAAAAACTACGCTTACAAATTCGTCAGACCTGATGTAAAGTGCAAGGATTCAACCTTAACGACATGAACTTTCTGATCACCAACTTTGTTACGATAAAAAATATCGTCACAAATAGAAAAGACGATGTGAAGACCGTTACCGATGATTTTAATATAATTAGAGACGAGGAGAAACTACTATCCATCCATCTAAATAAAGATCATAGACTAGTGATAATAATGACTGATCACTGTTCATAACTTATGGATTTTAAGGAGGTTCGCTCCTCATGTTTTGGGATTTCTGTCAGATTTTCGGAATTCTCTGGTTTTATCCATTTAAAAGCATTATAATTTTTTGCCCATCGACCCCCTTAATTTTTCCCATAATTTCATTTTATACATCTTAAAGAGCATTCTGTCAAAATTTCATTAATTTTTATTTATTCTGTCACATTCATTCATGGTCAAACCTTGCTAATGTTAATCCTATGATAAATCCGAGGAGTTCAGTTTCCCGCCAAATTTTCAATCACATATAACTCAAAAACGAGATCATCAACCTATCAATTTTTTTCGCTTAAATTACTTCTTTTTTAATTTTCTAACAAAAAAATCACATTTATTAGAAATCCTATTTATTTTCACATGGAGAAGCGAACCCCCTTAAACACTATAAAGATAGCATGTGGCACTCCGACAAAAATATATAAACAAAGAAACAAAGAAATAAATATAAAAACATTAGAAGTTGTTATAGCAACTTAGGTAAGGGCTATGTAAAAGAGATAGCGCCAATAAGAGTACCTTTCAAAAAAGGATTGATTGATTGATTGAATATTGTTTAACGTCTACTCAGCAATATTTCAGCTATATCAAGACGAGAACAAGTTTGTTAATAAATAGTCACTTTGGGGTATGGAAAGGGCCATGGGACGGGAAATTCTGACTGCCACTGGAAAAGTAGGGTGAAATCGTCAAGGGCGGGGAATTTAGCCTTGTAGCCGATCACCTACGGACCACCCCAAAAAGAGCTTGCTACAAGGGTTCTTTAACGTGCAGGAAGCGTGGCGTTTCTTCCAACACGTGGACCTGAGTTTACATCCCATCCGAAAGATGGGTTGTGTATTTATTAATCCCGCACAACCACGGAATGGGTCCTATTTCTATATCCCGGGACCCTCGGGGTCAGCCTCCGTTTAGGAGGGGTCACACCCCGCAAGCCGGAGATACTAGGTCCTATTTCTATACCCCGGGGTTCCCTCGGGGGATTCAAAAAAGGAAAAAAAATAGTAACTATAAATAAAGGTAAAGAATGAATTACAAGAAAGGATTTCAGGATAGTTAGATAAAGTAAGAGAGAACCGAACCGACAATCAAAAGAACGAACAATCTATGGACAATGGCAAAATCAGACACACTAATTTACAAGGACACCACTTGAGTACAAGACAAAAACGAAAATGAACAGATGAACAACACGGACCCAATAAAAACCATGGGTGAGATCAGGTGTACCGATAGAGTAAGCATCTCCTGCTTCTTATAAGACACCCGCCGTGTTGAACATGTCAACTCCGTTAGTAAAGTCAAATCCGATATAGGAAAAACAAACTTTACTTGTAGAGGGAAAGATCTGTTGATATGGGAAACAGATATCCCATAGCGATTCACAAGATCATGATGTCGACCGTAAAACTTCTGTATGGATGACTTTAAGTTTTTTGTAACGTAGTTAGTCATGAACAAAAGACAACAAAATCAGGAAACGAGTGAATAGGGAGTAAAGTTTTATTAAAAGAACAGAACATAAATAATATATTTCGGCTTTCCATTCAGACTATAGGGCCTGTAAGTCTCGTACAATTTTGGAACTTCCGTGATCAAAAATTGTACCCGGAAGTTACATTTTAAACAAAGATATATGACGTTTCAAACAAAAATTTGGACGTCACAATCCTCTGACGTCATGTTTTGGCGGGAAACGTTTTCGAATTGCCTTTTTATCGTAGATTCTCTGAGTCACATGACAAGACTTACAGACCCTATATTACTTGATGTCCATCAGTTTTTAAGAATCTTTACATGTCAATCGGAAAGTAAAATCAAATTTCTTAGCAAATGCTTCGACGACGACCATCTGATTTTCAGGAGAGGGCTTTGGCAATTTTGCCTAGAAACATTATTTATTTTCATGAAAATCTCGAACAAATTATTTAATATTTTCGCCAATGTCACAAGAAATTATTTACTTGCATTTGGAACATATTTGCAAAGCCATAAAGGGAACTCTGAGAACATGCTTATTATTAAGCTTTCGTATGAAATAACTATCAAACAGATTTTTTAAAGTTTTTTGATACTTCAGAGATATATATACTTCAGCTATATGTTGAGCTGAAAAAATCTATTCACCTCGCCATAAGTGAAACAACACCCTTCATTTTGACAGAATTCATTTTGGATTTAAAATATCTATAAATCGTTCTTGCTTCGGTATTCGTTTGCCGATGTCTTTGGCATTTATTGAACAATAATGCTAAACCATAAGTAAAACAATTTGTTCCCAGCCGTTCAACCGTCCAATCTCATAAAGAAATGCTTAAAACAAAGTCAGAAAAAAGAGTTTAAACATAACTTTAATAAGTGAAGCAAAGTTTTCTTTTAGACTTAAATCTAACCGACTTATTGTCTCTGAATGAAATTCAATGATCGCTTCTGAGAGAAATATGATCTTTTGGGGTACATTCGAAGCTACAAATTTAGTATCCTCGTTCCCGGTAAAGTTCGTTTACCCTACTCCATATACTGTTGACTAAACGACAGAGTGTTACCTGGGGTTTATTTTGCCAGTTTGTTACGGTTGCTTCACGTAATTCCTGGATATTTTAGGAAGCAGGGCTTCTGTCATTAACTTCCTGGCCAATTATATCCCACAAGTTTTCAATACTGTTTTTTCGAAAATATTAGGTGTTACTTATCTTATGGTGAGGTGTATATGTGTCAACCTTTGATTAAGAGAGATATCTTATATTGTTTAAAATAGAAATAGACAATATTTACGGGAAAAGGAGCTAATTCACGGGAAAGTGTCTGTCTATTTATTATGACGTCACAATGAAAAGATCAATAAAGGAATATTCCGGCTTGAAAATCAAGTCAATTCCACCCACAGCCGACTAGTGATTAACAAATGCGCAAATCGAATGTGTCCTGTATTAGTGTCGATCTATCTTAAATAGTGGTAATAAAAAACTACCAAACAGAGTTATCTTAAAGTTAAGTTTGTATGTGTATACCTTCTATGCTGCCACAATATTATGTTTAATATGATTAGGTAGAAGTAAATATTTATTAGACCGGAGACATATGTCTCTGATTAGACTTAGCTTTGGCATGATTTAAAGTTATAAAATGTCAACTTTGACATATTTCTTCTTTAAAATAGATAAAAATGGAAAAGTGTTTATTGTCTCTGGTCTGAAATAACACCTCCTTATACACGAATGCATTTTTGTCTATGTCTTATTGAATATTCATCATATCAAATTTATCTAAAATCTTACATTACGGTTTCATATGACAAAAAAAAAAGATCGTATCGCTATTATTTTTATGGATGTACTTCTAATATATGTTTCATTATTCATTTTAATGGCTATCGTATTGTATGTAGATTGATGATAATATATTGGTATATCAATAGCGCAGTGATGGCATTATGTTGTCCCTTTGTTGAAATTTATACAAATGTAAGATAAAGTCTCTTATATAAACAGATTCTTACATGAACAGACTTAGTATTGCAAAAGATTTAAAATTGATTAAGAAAGTAATTTGCACGCACCTGGTAAGTTCCTACTTTCATGAATATATTTGCCGTTTTTATATCAATTGTTCTTGTTAGAATAAGTTCATATGTAATTATACTGTTTTTTTAATTCTGCCCACCTGTTAATAATGCCAACATCGGCAGATTTTTTTTTGCCAACAATTGAATTGATGAGTGCCCTGTGTTTGTCTTTATGTTGTAATCGGACAAATGCTTTTGTCGGTCAACGAATGACAGTGATTGTAAGAGCACTTTCCAGTTTAATTTATATTTATAAACAATTCCACATCCATGACCAGAAAAAACATAGATGAAGTGTTGATCGACATTTAGCAAAGAATTCTTCTCACTTTTGAGACAGGACAGTTCCTATTTTTAGCGGTGTGAGATTTCCTTGTCTTGTACCCCCCGGTACAAGACAGAAATTACCAAGCAACGTATTCAGACGTCATTGACGTCGCTTAGGAACGTCGGATGTCAAGTACGGCTTGGTGGTAAATAAATCGTAGTTCGTGATTACAAAAGTGAGAAAATAAATCAAACACCGTTGAAAATCCAAGATTTAGAAATCTCAGACACCCTCGGGTAAGATTTCAATGGTTCTCTGACTCGGCAAGCCTCGTCAGAGAAATATTGAAATCTTACCCTTGGGTGTCTGAGATTTCTTGATCTTGCCTTTTCATCGGTGTTAGATTCATATAATCTCAAACCGGTGCTAGGGACCGTCTTGAATTTATTATGAGTTATCAGCAAAGCTCATTGTTGAAGATCTCATGGTGACTTCAAGAAATAACAACATTTAAAGAGTTGTTTCTTGGCTTGGTGTAGAGACTTTGGCTGGTGTGCATTCACTCCATATCCTTTCATTTTTATTTAAGATCGGAGTTTGGCTCTCCTGCAGTGTGGAGTCCGACAAAAAAATTCCCCGTGTGAGATGTATGTACTCCAAATATTTCAGTTACGGTGAACTTTTGTGAGAAAATTTCGAGAGAGAATTTCTTAAATGCAGAAACTATCGTTCTTTCAAATTTCGGCATTTTTTAATTCTGACCACCTCTTTATAGTGCCCTCATCTCACTAACTTATAATGCCAATGTTTCTTAAAATCGACTTGATGAGTGCCATGTGATTGCTATAATCGTCCACTAGCTTGAGACAATAGTGCTTTTGTCAGACAACGGATGACAGTGATTGTAAGAGCACTTTGCCAGTTTAATTTATGTTAGTTGACAATCCCGCATGCATGATCAGAAAAGACATGGATGTAGCGTTGTTCGACAATTAGCAAAGAATTCTGCTCAAACCGGTGTCAGGGGCTGCCTTGAACTTACTATGAGGTATGAGAAGAGCTCATTGTTTAATACTTCATGGTGATTTCAAGATGCAGAACAGTAAAAGCGTTGTTCCGTTGCTTAGTTCTACAATGTTTTTGTAGAGATTTTGGCTGATGTGCATTTACTCCATATCCTTTCATTGTATCGCCAGCTCTATGACACTTTGTAATGATGATTGCTCTCTTCTAATGCTGCTGATGAGAGGTTACTCCTTGAAACACGTGTACAGCATAACAAAATTTTACTGTTCATGATGCAACTTTGGTATTTTTGTATTCTTGATCTGTAGCTTGTATAAGTCTCCTTTGTTTTGATATTGCGTATTCCAGCTTTCGCCGAAATACGACAGATATCGACAAAACTGAATTAAGCCCATCCACTTGGTCAACTTTGTTTCTGAATGTTATCCTAAATAATCAAAAGCTTCAATAATGAATTTTGAAAAGCTTCTTTTTTTTCCTTTCGTGAAAGGCAGTAATTCAGCCGGCTAATAATGGCTGAAGGGAGTATGAGTGTCCGATTTCAGAAGCATTCGATATCCTCGAGTTTTATCCACTCACACAAAGTTAATTTATTTTTGCACATGTATCATATGTTCTTGGTCATAGCCCATTTTAAAATGCATAGAATAGTCAATGTATAAAGTTTTAGAAACTTCCAATTATATTTTCAAATATCATAAGACATATAAACAGCTAAAGAAAATTGGAGGAAAACTATGTAGAGAGCTGTATCCTGCAAAAATTTTGATGTCTTATATCTCAAAAATTCTTACATGGAAAAAAATAATATTTGCTCACTTTGTTCTATTAACAAAGTTTTTGAAAACAAAAGGTCACCATTTTTATTCTAATTACAAAATATCCGACACTCGTACTCCCTTAAGGTAGTTCGAGCCTAATAAAAATGTCAGACAGATTTTTTTTTATTTTAAGATATTTTGTAGTTCTTAGCCCATTTGTTCAAAAGATAAAATAAAAATGATATGTCACCGATCATCTTTTCTTGTAATCAGGCTTTGAAAATCAGGCCAAATTCAGTATTTTTAGCAATATTTACAAAGAATATATAGGGAAATGTGACAACATACTTATTGTTTAGCTTTCATATGAAATAAACATCAGATACATTTTTAAAAATTTTTTGACATTTCACAGGTATATATTTCAGCTATAAGTTGAGCTAATAAAATATATATGTCACCGTTTGATTAAGAGAAATATTTTATATAGTTTACGAAACGGACAATATTTATTGTTAAAGGGAGCTAATTCGCGGGAAAGTGCATGTCAATCCATTATGACGTCACAATGAAAANGCATAGAATAGACAATGTATAAAGTTTTAGAAACTTCCAATTATATTTTCAAAAATCATTAGGCATATAGACAGCTAAAGAAAATTGGATGAAAACTATATAGAGAACTGTTTTCCCGCAAAAAATTTGATGTCTTATATCTCAAAATATTCTTACATGGAAAAAAATGATATTTCCTCATTTTGTGATGTCTTTGGTCTTCCGTCTTTTGGTGTTCTTGCTTTTGCCTTGTCTCTGGACTTTGATTTGTGTAATCTTGTGCTTTGTTCCTTCGGTATTCTACTGCCGTTGTTTTGTTCTATTAACAAAGTTCTTCAAGACAAAAGGTCACCATTTATATTCTAATTACAAAATTTCTGACAGTCGTACTCCCTTAACTTTTGTGTCTGATACTTAATGTTTTGTCCAGAGTAGTGAACTTACCAACAAGGGGCTCGACAATTATTGTTTCAAATACACGTCACAAGAAAAAAAAAAAAAAAAAAAAAAAAAA
>MJUU01007790.1:65481-93605 GCA_002080025.1 Modiolus philippinarum
AAAAAAACTGTTATTTGTTAATTATTGCCACTGGGCCGATACCTCTGATGGTGGCCTACTGGAGGTCCCCCAGGGTGTGCGCCAACAAAGTACCCAGTAGCTCGGTGCTGTCCAGAAAACCGATTTTATTTGGAAACTTGCAAATTATCTTGTTTAAAAATAGTAACTTCGGTATTTAGTTATTTATAACCACTGGGGCGATGCCGCCAATGGTGGACAGTTAGTCCCCGGGGCTAATCACTAGCCCAGTAGTCAGTAGTCAGTACTTCAATACTGACTCGAAAGCCGATTCTATTTGGAACCTTGCAATATTTGACTTTTTGTAAATTTTGTTGAAAACTAAGGAGTATCTCCCAAATGCAAAGCTCTGTCTTAAACTGATTTTGGCTTTACATTTAGATCATATTGGTTATTTGTTCTCTGTCAGTTTTTAAACATCTTTAAGTAAATGGTCTTCCACACGTTTAGATTTTATCTAAACTGAAGAAACATAAGTTGTCGAAATGCGCACAATGCAGAAATTAAATTCACTGTAACTTCGATATTTATTTTAAAAACAAATGAGTATCTCCGTCTTGCACAGCTCTGTCCTTCGCTGATTAAGTTGTTTCTATATTTTCAAATGATCTATACTTAAGAGACAAAAGTTGTTGTAATGCAGAAAATAAATTCACAGTAACTTCAGTATTTTGTTGTTTATTCAAGCAAAACGTCTAAATCTAATCAAAACCTTTGGTTTTTGTAGTGGTACATATACCATAAATATGAATAATATACATTCGTCAATCTAGAACATTCTTGTTTGAATAGAATTTTAAAAATGTAATTTTAAGATGATATATAAACACATGGTACTAACTTACATAAATAGTAAAAAGAGCCCCAAGTTTAAAGTGAAAAAAAAATAATACATTTAGTAATACAAACTCCACAATGTATACTACTCAACAAAAGAAACGATACACAGATTTTATGAATATTAACATTTAAATTTCCAGCAGAGAACCACAACTCGTAGATGAAATGTATTTTTTGCACGTAAGATTTAACTTTATGCCCAAAAATGTCCCTTAAAATTCTGAACCCTCTCCGGTCACGGTCAAGGTCATTATATGGAATTTCTTTTTGCAGACCTAAATAGTGAGAGTGTCTTTATTTTCTTTTTACCAAAGCATTACATTTTCGAACCGGCTGACTTACAAATTCTGTTGTTATGTCGATCATGAATCCCTCAGACCTACTTTCCGATTTCAATTTCCGTTCTCATAAGTGTAAAAGCGTGTTACGCGATGTTGACGTTGTGACGTCTCACAGGCCCCGCTGTCACGTGACTAATCATTTGATAGGCACATTTGCTTCAGATTAATCAAAACTCCTTAGTTTGTTCTTCTTTTCGCATAACGATTAATTGAGAGTGCAAAAATCAAGATCGAATGTCTGATCGCGATGATCCATTGTTCACGTTGATTTTGGATTGAACGGGGCATCGAAATGAGACATTGTTTTCAACTGTTTGAAATGGCAAATTGTTAATCTGATGAATTGTCCCGATTATTGACATCAAACAATTTAAATCATCCGTCCGTTAACGGCATACTCGATCATAGAGCGAAAAAAATTCCATTCCGGATTTTCGTCGTATCCGTTTCGGAATAGATCTCAAAATGAAAAAAACAAATGCGTTTTGGCGTTGAATACATCAATACACTAAAATAAAAACTTTAAATCGTGAAATACAAAAATATTTTCAAAATTAACTCTGTATCGTTTCTTTTGTTGAGTAGTATATAAAAAATCAAAATAATCTGACTTGTAACAGTGTTGATGATGCTGTCCAGCTGAATTGCATAAATAAGGTCCTAAACGCATCTGAAAGAACTGTTGGCAAATTGCCACAAGTAAAATAAAAAAGAAAATGTGCCAATTAGACACGGATGCTCCCGCCAGATAGACATTGGCAATCAGGAAGCAGATGAATGACGGACTTGAAAAGGAGAGACACTGTACAACTCTTCATACAAAGCTTCAGACCAAATATCAAATCATTACTTAATACACAAGCTCAAAAATTCTTGACAAATATTTTCAATATATGGCTGTAAATGGAAATATCAAAGTTATCGGCAAGCACGGAGTAGATGAGTGACTGACTTAAAAACGGAGACACGGTATAACTCATTATACCAAAGTTTCAGAATATATATCAAATCATTACTGCATACACAAGCTGAGAGATCTCTGATGAAAATTTCACTTTTTGGCTAAAATGTTAAAAAAAATCAAAGTTATCGCCAAACAGGAAGTAGATGAGTGACAAAATTGAAAAGGGGAGACACGGAACAACTCATTTTACCAAAGCTTCAAACCAAATATCAAATCATTACTGCATATACAAGCTGAGAAATCCTTGATGAAAAATTTCGGACGTACATACGGACATATAAGGGTAAAACTTTATGCCTCCGTCTCCTACGGCGGGGCATAGAAATATCTGGACTTTTGTGACACAGAACATGATTATTTATATCGATTGAGGTTGCGAATTTGTTTCTACGCACCCAGAAAAAATCCAGACCACGTAATTGTGAATTGGATAATATTTCCTCTAATTTCTAGCAAATTTAAACACCTTTTGACAGATTGGTTATCGAAATAATAACCAACACGTTTGGAAACTTGATCGCAGTTGGCGATTGGTCAGTCCTGTAAATGTCTTGTGTCAGTTTCTAGAAATAGTGCAACCAGATGTTGATGAAATTAACACCTGCATCATTGTCTAGCGAAATAGTTTTTTTTTTTCATTTTTATGACTAAGATAACTCAATTTATTGATAATATGACATTTTCATCAAAAATATTATTTACAAAACCATTTCATTGAATGGTGCATTGATACACAGAGCATCGATGATAGCAACAAAATGGCGGCATACTTGAGACTAGAGACTACGGAGATCGCTTCAAATAAATTGAGTAGAAATTAGAGAAACAATCTCTAACATTGTTTTCCGGTTTATTACGTTAATTTCTCACATCTCGATAGTTAATTTTTTACATTTTAAAGTTATCTGGCAAGCTTCGAACTTTAAATGTGAAAATTTAACTATCTCGATGTGAGAAATATACGTAATAAATTGGAAATAATTTTAGAGACTATATTTAACTATGTCGTACCAAAACTGTTCAAAATACAATCCAGCGTAAAATTGATAAAACTAAAAGAAACACGTACATTCAAAAGTCAAAATGTGTTTATTCTAATATGACTCTCTTCTTTGGCTTTGGAAACAAAACTATGTTCTAACTCTAACTATATGTTTAGCACATGCGTATCTTTTTTTTTTACAAAAGGACGTTTGTAATGTACAGTTTCACATTTTATTCACTCAATATTCATGTGTAAATAAAGTTTTAAATAATGAATCACCAAGAAAGCCACATCAAATAATGACAATAATAGAAATTTACAACAGTTACTGAATTTAAGACTCGGCACTGAAATTGACATCATCGTAACCTAGTAACGAATGTGTTGTTGTTATGAAATTTTTTCTATGTTGCATATCATGCTCTACAATTTAGATATAAAATTTTCAATTTTTAATGTCAATTAAATTATAAAAATGAGTTTTATTACTTTTCTTTTCTTTTTTGGCTTCTAATATAACATAAATAAGCAGTCATATAAGTCAGAAATACAACCAGCTCACATTTATACCCTCTTCGATTTTAAAATATCCGCATTTTATATTTTTTACAAAAGATTATTTGTATTAAATCATATGCTTATGAGCAACTTGTATTAATAAAATAACGAATATAGATTTCTCTATGTCCATTTATGTGTGTTTGTATGCAGTTTTCCGACATATTTTAATTCTAGTTTCAATCCCTATACTGCCCTCTAAGAGCCGCTTCGAATTTTCAAAACGCTTGTTAAATATTTTAGAATCGAAATAGATTATTGCAATTGGGCTCTTTACGAATTAAAACATGATCAGACCTTATATTTGTCTTCAATTTATTCCTCGCTATCGCTCGGAAATATTGACAAATATAAGGCCTGCCCATGTTCTGATTTGCATAGAGCCCACTTGCAATAATCCATTTCTTAATTCTGTAAATAACGCCAAGTGTATGTTAAGAGATAATTGATTGAATAATCCTTATCACAATACGGACAAGATAAAACTGGTCGATATCAGAGATAATATTGGACTGTGTCTACGAGCCCCTGTTTGTGATAATAGCTTAGATGAAATGTCCACGGGGAACGTTTCATTTGGTGATAAATCAAAAGAACGAACAATCCATGGACAATAAAGTAAGAGTTCATACATTTTTCAGACTTCCAAAGACATTATTAGATTTATCATTTGTTTTGAAAAAAAAAATGCACTACCTTTGGCCTGAAACGTAAAATTATTATTCTGTCCTGCATATCATATTCATATATATCGTAAAGATTTTAACTTTTTTGAAAGCTTTTGCCATGCTCTAATTTTGGACTGAATTTAAACTTTTTTATTGAATATAATACATATACCTGAAATTCATACATACAATTAATCAACACTAGGGTTCGGAGTTTATATTAATCCGTCTCCTGTAATTAGATGACACATTTAACAAGGAGTAAATTACATGCTCAGATATATTGATAAATCAAATACATTTTATAAATTAAATTAAATTATAAATGCAAAAAGAGGGTTAGGGATAAACATAGTAAGAAGAAACGATACATAGAATTAAATGTCAGAAAGAAAAACAAAACATGAATACCGTATTATGTAAAAATTTTAAAAAAAATCAAAAACACTACTGTCCATGTGCGAATCGAGAAATTCGTAATTCATGTAACCTGCGATATTCTGTTCATGTTCCTAGAGGTATTGTGTGTAAAATATAGACGAAATAGAATGATTTTTATTGAATTATGGTAATTATGTTGACTCTCCTAAGTTTTGCCCATTCATAAGTTACCTTAAAATATATGTCGAGAAATTACCTATTAGTAACCTCTGTACTTAAATGATTGATGTTTAACATCGTACAACGAAGTTTTAGGAATAAGTGTGATTTATGACTTCCCGTAGTTCAAAACTGATAAAAATAATTAAAAGTAGTCTGTATTTAGTGTTAATTACCATATGTCTATGCTTTTTGACACCACAATGCTCTACTTCCATGTAATGATATGCTTTTCTACAGAAGATGCGACTTTAATTTAAATTCATGTTCATTTTCGCAAATGCTACCTAAAACTGGCGTAATCCAATAAAAGACTAATTCGTTAAAAATGACTTTTTGACCAATTTACAGATGGGTGCAGACGCAACGTTCCAAAAAGTGCACTTAAAGTGAACTTGAAGTTCACTTTTCAAGTGCACTTCGCGTTCTCTTAGCTGTCGCGATGATCACTTTTTTGGAATAGGTAGCTATTCCATGACAGGTATTTTCGCGTTCACTAGTGAACTTCAAGTGCACTTGAAAGCTGTCGCGAGGATCACTACTTAGAACGAGGTTATCTTATATATATATATATATATATATATATGAATAAAAATATATTTCCACGTAGCGTTCTTTTGGATAAGCAAATGCGAAAAAAATAACAATGCAGTTATATATAAAACAGAGACATGTCTCTGTATAAAATATTGTTAAATATAAAACATGCCAGATAATATTTTCCCGCTACAAAAAAAAATTACTTATTATATCCTTTGAAATGCTAAATATTTCAATTTTATCAGGTACTTTTGGGAAAAATACATATAAATAATGTGTCACGACAATTGAAATAAGCACCGACATACCCTTACCAAAAATATTGGCTTTCTGCGAACATTTGCTGCAGACCTGCAGCAGACCTGCTGCAAGCTTGCTGCAATTTAGCTCCGACCTACCTGCGATGAATATCTATGTTTGCTGCAAGTCTGCTGCAGGTATGCAGTAGACCTGCTGCGAACATTTTACCATGCAAATGAAGTTTGCTGCAGGTCTACGGCAAACATTCAGCTTTCCAAATATGAAATGTTTGCTGCAGACCTGCTGCAAACGTTTCTGCAAACAAGCTGCGAACATTGCTGCAAACTTCTTGCAAACGTTACTGCAAACTTCCTGCAAACATTAGCTGCAAACTACCTGCAAACATTGACCTAGTTCCTTTGTTACTGACAGAATGTTTGCAGAAAACTTAAAAATACACATACATTTGTGTATATTATATGAGCATTTTGAATAGACCACTTTCATGTTTATTTCTTATCCCGATTTTGGCTCCGTTTTTCTAACGTTTTCCACAAAGGGAAGTAACCTACTGACCCGACAGTCAGGTTTACGGTTCCATTGTAATAAGGGACAACAGTAGATTTCGAATACATAGGTATCTATCACTGGGCTAGGGGTAATATCTCGATTGTCTTTAAATAAATTATTTCAAGCTATTTGGGTACTTACCACAGTGAAAATCGTAACCGTTGCCAAAGAAAATATTTACTGACCGTCCTTTCCATAATGAGACCGAAAACCAGAATGTCGGGTGTTAGCGAGTGACGTCCCTTTGAAAAACATACTAAATGAGCAGTCATCCCGTAAATATGAAATTCGTCTATTCAGTATGTAAAAACTTGAAAAGTGACATATTATTGAATTATCTGTAACTATGGCAATGTGAGCTTAATCTTTACATGAATATATTCATTTTCAAACACTTGTTGTTGATAATATGCATAAAAAATCTGACTCAATAAATTTCACATTTGATTTAGAGAGAAAATTTCTTTAATATAATTATACTATAACTAATCCGAGATTTTGATTATCGCAAAATATTCAACGAATGATCGAACAACACAGTAATTCACGAATGCGCGCAGCGCATGAGTGAACTACAGTGTTTTTCGATCATGAGTTGAATATTTTCGATAATCAGAATCTGGGATTAGTTATTGTTTTTATTATATAGACCACTTCTTGTATATTTAATGGTTTAATTTTAGATTTTTTCGTGAACTACGTTTTCCATGTTAATCCGCTGAGACGTTTACTTAGCAACAACGTTGACGACGTCTTTTGTGACGTCACTTCCCAGAGTGAAATTATGGAAAATAATTTCACAGTTAATTATCACTTTTATTTCACTGAGAATTTTCAATCTTTCACCGTCCTCTATATAATAATTGAATTTATTGAATCCTGTCACTGATAAAGCATTAATTAATATCAATTTGAGCCAGTAACAACTTGATGATATACCTTATTATATTTATAATTAGTTGTACACCCGGGGTGGGCACCTGGTCTGAAACTTGACGGGGATGTTCTTCCAGTGGTTCAAAACCCTGACCCCTTTCTAGACAAATTTTGACGGATTTCTATACCCCATTCTAGACAAATGTGTAAAAGTATAGCAACCTTCTTACAGAAAAAGTAGAATTTTTCTTCATGTCAAGTCAACATATGTATTAAATAGTCAAATAAGTTGTTAGAATGCAATTATTATCAACTGATTCTTGCTGAAAGATGCTTTTTGATATATTTATGTTACCAGATCTTTCCTTTAACCTTAACCTTTAACCCCATCATAGACAAGAAAATCAGACCCCTTTCAAGAAAAGGTTTAAAAATTATACCCCTTTCTAGACAATTCAGCTAAAAATGCAACCCCGTTTGTCGGAACATACCCAGAAAAAACTTGTCCTTTCTAGAATTGAAATGATAAATGATACATTCCCTTATAAAACACTCCTAACCTCTTGCTTGTACACATTCAAAAGTAAATGTAATGTTCATTTAATTGGCTGATTTATTTACAGCTGTTAATTACTTCCTGTGAAATGTTCCTGCAAACTTTCTGCAAACATCATATGATAAATACAGTTTGCTGCGAACATTCTGCAAACATATGATGATTAAAAAGTTTCCTGCAAACATTCTGCAAACATAAATTGAAAAACAAAGTTTCCTGTGAGTTTGCTGCAAGCTTGCAGCAAAAAGCTGCGATGTTCGCAGCATGTTTGCAGCTAACGGCGATTACCTGCAAACAAGAAAGTTCTCTTCCTGCGAACAATTTTGTATGCAGCAGATTTGCTGCAAGT
The DNA here is from genome assembly GCA_002080025.1 of Modiolus philippinarum. Lineage (NCBI taxonomy): Eukaryota > Metazoa > Mollusca > Bivalvia > Mytilida > Modiolidae > Modiolus > Modiolus philippinarum. The sequence continues at coordinate 73,587 of MJUU01007790.1, forward strand.
CTGCAGCAAACAAACCTGTTCTTTAAGAGTATAATAACTCCCACTTCTGAGGTCATTTTTGATAAAAGATGAATAGATTTGGTATTGCGAGAAAGGAAAAAAGCTGAAATGCAAAATATTGCAATCTTATAAGGTAATTTTGGGAAAAATACAGATAAATGTTGTGTCGCGACAATTGAAATAAGCACAGACATATAATATCTCCCACTTCTGAGGTCATTTTTGACAAAATATGTATAAATTTTGTATCGTAAGAAAGAAAAAAAAGCTGAAATGCAAAATATTTCAATATTATAAGGTAATTTTGGGAAAAATACATATAAATGTTGTGTCGCGACAATTGAAATAAGCACCAACATATAATATCTCCCACTTTTGGATTCATTTTTGACAAAAGATGTATAAATTTGGTATAATGAGAAGGGAAAAAAGCTGAAATGCTAAATATTTAGATTTTATAAGGTAATTTTGGGAAAAATACAGATAAATAATGTGTCGTGACAATTGAAATAAGCACCAACATATAATATCTCCCACTTCTGAGGTCATTTTTGATAAGAGATTAATAAATTTGGTATCGCGAGAAAAGGAAAAAAGCTGAAATGCAAAATATTTCAATCTTATAAGGTAATTTTGGGAAAAATACATATAAATGTTGTGTCACGACAATTGAAATAAGCACCGACGTATAATATCTCCCACTTCTGAGATCACTTTTGACAAAAGATGTATAAATTTGCTATAACGAGAAAAGAAAACAGCTCAAATGCTAAATATTTCAATCTTATAAGGTAATTTTGGGAAAAATACATATAAATGTTGTGTCACGACAATTGAAATAACCACAGACATATAATATCTCCCACTTCTGAGGTCATTTTTGATAAAAGATGAATAAATTTGGTATCGAGAGAAAGGAAAAAAGCTGAAATGCAAAATATTTCAATCTTATAAGGTAATTTTGGGAAAAATTCATAACACATTCCCCATTTCCTTTCTTTTTTCTATATAAATGTTGTGTCCCAACAATTGAAATAAGCACTGACATATAATATCTCCCACTTCTGAGGTCATTTTTGACAAAAGATGTATAAATTTGGTATCGCGAAAAAGAAAAAAAGCTGAAATGCTAAATATTTCAATTTTATCAGGTAATTTTGGGAAAAATACATATAAATAATGTGTTGGACAATTGAAATAAGCACCGACATATAATATCTCCCACTTCTTAGGTCATTTTTGACAAAAGATGTATAAATTTGGTATCGCAAGAAAGGAAAAAAGCTGAAATGCAAAATATTTCAATCTTATAAGGTAATTTTGGGAAAAATACATATAAATGTTGTGTCGCGACAATTGAAATAAGCACTGACATATAATGTCTCCAACTTCTGAGGTCATTTTTGATAAAAGATGAATAAATTTGGTATCGCGAAAAAAGAAAAAAAGCTGAAATGCAAATTATTTCAATCTTATAAGGTAATTTTGGGAAAAATACATGCAACAATTGAAATAAGCACCAACATATAATATCTCCCACTTTTGGATTCATTTTTGACAAAAGATGTATAAATTTGGTATAACGAGAAGGGAAAAAAAAGCTGAAATCCTAAATATTTCAAATAAGGTAATTTTGGGAAAAATACATATAAATAATGTGTCGTGACAATTGAAATAAGCACCAACATATAATATCTCAAACTTCTGAGGTCATTTTTGATAAAAGATGAATAAATTTGGTATCGCGAGAAAGGAAAAAAACTGAAATGCCATATATTTCAATCTTATAAGGTAATTTTGGGAAAAATACATGTAAATGTTGTGTCACGACAATTGAAATAAGCACCAACATTTAATATCTCCCACTTCTGAAGTCATTTTTGACAAATGATGTAGAAATTTGGTATCGTGGGAAAGGAAAAAAGCTGAAATGCAAAATATTTCAATCTTATAAGGTAATTTTGGGAAAAATACATATAAATGTTGTGTCGCGACAATTGAAATAACCACCGACATATAATATCTCCCACTTCTGAGGTCATTTTTGACAAAAGATGTATAAATTTGGTATCGCGGGAAAGGAAAAAAGCTGAAATGCAAAATATTTCAATCTTATAAGGTAATTCTGGGAAAAATACATAAAAATGTTGTGTCGCGACAATTGAAATAAGCACCGACATATAATATCTCCTACTTCTAAGGTCATTTTTGACTGAAGATGTATAAATTTGGTATTGCGAGAAAGGAAAAAGGCTGCAATGCAAAATATTTCAATCTTATAAGGTAATTTTGGGAAAAATACATATAAATGTTGTGTCGCGACAATTGAAATAAGCACCGACATATAATATCTCCCACTTCTGAGGTCATTTTTGACAAAAGATGTATAAATTTTGTATCGTGAGAAAGGAAAAAAAGCTGAAATTCAAAATATTTCAATCTTATAAGGTAATTTTAGGAAAAATACATGTAAATGTTGTGTTGCGACGATTTAAATAAGCACCGACATATAATATCTCCCACTTCTGAGGTCATTTTTGACAAAAGATGTATAAATTTGGTATCCCGAGAAAGGAAAAAAGCTGAAATGCAAAATATTTCAATCTTATAAGGTAATTTTGGGAAAAATACATAAAAATGTTGTGTCGCGACAATTGAAATAACCACCGACATATAATATCTCCCACTTCTGAGGTCATTTTTGACAAAAGATGTATAAATTTGGTATTGCGTGAGAGGAAAAAAACTGAAATGCTAAATTTATTTCAATCTTATAAGGTAATTCTGGGAAAAATACATATAAATGTTTTGTCGCGACAATTGAAATAAGAACCGACTTATAATATCTCAAACTTCTAAGGTCATTTTTGACAAAAGATGTATAAATTTGGTATCACGAGAAAGGAAAAAAGCTGAAATGCAAAATATTTCAATCTTATAAGGTAATTTTGGGAAAAATACATATAAATGTTGTGTAGCAACAATTGAAATAAGCACCGACTTATAATATCTCCCACTTCTGAGGCTATTTTTGATAAAAGATGAATAAATTTGGTATCGGGAGAAAGGAAAAAAGCTGAAATGCAAAATATTTCAATCTTATTAGGTAATTTTGTGAAAAATACATATCAATGTTGTGTCGTGACAATTGAAATAAGCACAGACATATGATATCTCCCACTTCTGAGGTCATTTTTGACAAAAGATGTATAAATTTGGTATCGCGAGAAAGGAAAAAGGCTGAAATGCAAAATATTTCAATCTTATAAGGTAATTTTGGGAAAAATACATATATATGTTGTGTCGCGACAATTGAAATAAGCACCGACATATAATATCTCCCACTTCTGAGGTCACTTTTGACAAAAGATGTATAAATTTGGTATCGCAGGGGGAAAAAGCTGAAATGCAAAATATTTCAATCTTATAAGGTAATTTTGGGAAAAATACATATAAATGTTATCTCGCAACAATTGAAATAAGCACCGAAATATAATATCTTCAACTTCTGAGGTCAGTTTTGATAAAAGATGAATAAATTTGGTATCGCGAGAAAGGAAAAAGCTGAAATGCAAAATATTTCAATCTTATAAGGTAATTCTGGGAAAAATGCATATAAATGTTGTGTCGCGACAATTGAAATAAGCACCGACATATAATATCTCCCACTTCTGAGGTCATTTTTGACAAAAGATGTATAAATTGCGAGAGAGGAAAAAAGCTGAAATGCAAAATATTTCAATCTTATAAGGTAATTCTAGGAAAAATACTTATAAATGTTGTGTCGCGACAATTGAAATAAGCACCGACATATAATATCTCCAACTTCTAAGGTCATTTTTGACAAAAGATGTCTGAATTTGGTATTGCGAGAAAGGAAAAAGGCTGAAATGCAAAATATTTCAATCTTATAAGGTAATTTTGGGAAAAATACATATAAATCTTGTGTTGCGACAATTGAAACAAGCACCGACATATAATATCTCTCACTTTTGAGGTCATTTTTGATAAAAGATGAATAAATTTGGTATTGCGAGAAAGGAAAAAAGCTGAAATGCAAAATATTTCAATCTTATATGGTAATTTCAGGAAAAATACATGCAACAATTGAAATAAGCACCAACATATAATATCTCCCACTTTTGGATTCATTTTTGACAAGAGATGCATAAATTTGGTGTCGCCAGAAAGGAAAACTGTTAAACTGCAAAAGATTTCAATCTTATCAGGTAATTTTTGGAAAAATACATACAAATGTTTTGTTGCGGCAATTGAAATAAGCAATGAAAAACAATATATCCCACTTCTGAGGTCATTTTTGAAAATCGATGTATAAATTTGATATTGCGAGAGAGTTTTTTTGAAATTACGTATGAATTTAATGTCTCAAGCATGAACATAGGCCTCGATGAAATACCCTTTTTTGAAAGATTTATGAAGAATAGCATGGAATGTATAAATAAAACAAAAGAACGCTATAACTTATAATGGCATTTTGGTTTTAATTTATTATAAAACATAGATTAAAAAGAGAGTTAAGTCGTCGAGTTTTCATACTTTTTGCTTAAAATTAATTTCGTCATATTAATATCACGTGTTTTGAACTGACCAATGGCTAAGAGCAATCCAAAGCTGCCACGAAGTTCACTTCAAGTGCACTTTGCGATCACTCCCGCGATCGCATCTTCTTTTCAAGTGCACTTGAAAGTGGTCACAAGTTCACTCTAGGCTGTCATGGAATCACTTTCAAGTGCACGCGAAGTGCACGCGAGGAACGCTTTTGGAGTGCACTTGGATGGAATGTTGCGTCAGCACCCAACTGTATGCAATTCTTCATTCTTTTTAGGCATTTTCTAAATAATTGACAATATTTGAGTATAAGTTGCCATTTACATCATATCGCATACTATCTACATCCCTACTGTTCTACATCCCTACTGTTGCATATTTTCAGTAAATTTGTACCCAATTTAAGTATAAGTTGGCGTTTACAACATACCACATACTATCGATATCCCTATTGTTGCATATTTTCAGTAAATTTGTACCAAATTTGAGTACTAGATGGCATTTACATCATATATACTATTGATAGCCTTAATGTCGCATCTTTTCATGAAATTTGTACCAAATTTGCTTCTCAGCAGTTAGATAGCATTGTGACAAAATGGCATATACTACGCATACACCATTTGTTGCATTGTTTAGACAAATGTGTGACAAATTTGAGTTTATTTGGCATTTAGGGACCGGTCAAAATTTATAGAAGCATGGGACCGGTACAGGAGGTAGTGGGACAGATACTTTTTTCAAAGTTTCAAGTAATGGGACGCTGACTTTTTTAATTATTGGCAAGCATGGGACATCAACTTTTTTTTAAAAACAAAGTCAGTATAAAAAACAAATTTATTTGATGATATTCAAATTAACAAGCTTAACAAACAAGAAATTAACATCAATATTAGCAATAAAATGCAATGTACAATGTACATGTGTATATATAAAACAACAGTTCTTGGGTTACAAATTGATGGTACAGTTTTTTTGATACCCTTATGTTCTATTTATAGTAAAAGCAGCAATTTTTTTTTGGTTAGTAGACATATCAGACACAATTTATAATTAAGATACCCTAAATATGATTGTGGCTAAGTTTGGTTTAGATTGGCCCAGCAGTTTCAGGGCAAGAAGATTTTTTAAAAAGTTCACCAAAGGACATCAAGTGATGGCAAAAGCTCACCTTGCCTAAGGCCTAGTGAGCTAAAAATGACTAGATGTACACCGTATATTGCATAAAAACTAAAAATAATACATATAATTTACACGAACAAAGTAAAATAAAAAAAACATGCTTTGGCTTATTTTCAACAACTAATGGAAAACAAATACAGAAACAAATTGCATAAAAAACTTAACATCTGAACAAATATAATGAGTATAAAATATTTAACTGACTAGCTACAGTATAGGTAAAAAATGAACATATGCTTTGGTTTATTTTGAAAAACTAATGGAAAACAAATATACAGAAACAAATTGTATAAAAGTGTAAAATCTTTAAAAATGTAACAAGTATAAAATATATACTTTGTACTGACTAGCTGTTTAATATCAATAGCTTTACAAAGCCCATTTCTTGAAGCATTTGTTTTATATTTTACATTTTTATTTATATTTTAAGATTATACATTTATTGTCTTTTGTTGAGGTCATGGTCAGATTTATACTGACTTTTGATTATATATTTCCTGAGTTTTAGGCGAAGGGAATATCGTCTTTTTTTAAGCCTATAACATTTGAATCTCTTACTGCATGTATACTGAAACAAAGGACAGTAATTGTTTTATCCATAACATCGTGCTAAGTGAATAACTGTCGTGTTAAGTTGTGAGCTATTAATATCCTTTTTTATCAATTTTTTTACATTCTATAACTAGAAACTAAAATGCTTACAGTTATTGAATAATTTAAATTATCAGCTTTCAATAACTCAAACACAAATATACAAGTACATTTCTCGAATTAATTTTGATGTGCATTGTGAGCTCATGCTACTGAAATTCCACTGTACATGACTACTAAATACACAAAATAGTCTAATATTCTTAAAACAATACAAAAGTCTCAAAAATAAGAACATAAATACAAAGTAAAATAAAAATCAAGGATGGATTTGAATGGATTTTCAACAAATAATATATACAGTAAATTGAGTATATTGTTGTTAGCTTTAACATGGGACACACACTTTTTTTTTAGTTGAAGCGCATGGGACCAAATTATTTTTAATGAACCATTGACCATGGCGTCCAAACTTTTATTTCTATCCTTTTTCATTCTGTACCGGTCCCATGCTTCGATAAATTTTGATCGGTCCCTTACAGCAAATCATACTAAATATGAGTGTTGGTTAGTATAAAAATTTCTTGCATGTTTTTGGGAACATTATGCCAAAGGGAAATTTCCTTTTGCCCGCTGTGAGTATTAGGACATCAATACGTCATATCATAATATTTTCTCGCAAGTTTTACGGATAGTAAAATTGTTGAAAAAAAAAAGTCAAATTTTTTGTAAAATTTATTGAAAAATATATGTCACGAACAATCTCGATCTTCACGAACATCGGATATCGGCGGAAAATTCATAAATACGTTAAAATACAAATTTAAAAAATATATTTTTTGTGATATTCTATGCACATCTTAAAAAAAAAGATATGCGCTTTTTGTCACTACATGTTTTTGGCTTTTTTTTTGGCAAATAACAGAGATATTTAATTATATGTCTCTGCTAATAAGTATTATTTATGGTTGTAGAAAATAGCTTCATGCTGGCGTATAAAAGGCACGAATTATTTTCCCTGAAAACAAATAGGTTAACATATTTTTAAAAATATATTTAATATTAACTTCGATTGCGCCGTCCCGAGGCGCCGTGCAGTTCATTGTCTCTCGTTCAAATCGTGTCGCTCGATCGTGTAAATGATGTTACGGAGCATTTGTTATTGTGTATAGTGTATGGTGTACGGTTCATAGTGTATGGTGTATGGTTCATGGTGTACGGTGTATGGTATATGGTTCACGTTGCAACACCATACACCATTACACCATACACCATGAACCATTGAAACATACACCATGCACCATTGAACCACACACCATAAAATAGTTATTACCCTACAAGTACTGTAAGCTTCATATTTTTAAATCAAGTACTAATTAATCTATATTGGATAAAGTCGAATGTGAAAAACATTCTTCGTGATCAATTCACAATAAAAAAAATGGGGGAGAGAAATTTCACTGTCTTCTAATAGTAATTTTTATTTTTTAAGCAAGAGTTTGTGTTAGATACTTATCTCGTGATTAGATGGAAAAAAGCAGAATATATACAAAATGGTTTTTAAAACTGAGGCTGTGTAACTAACGGTTCCCTATGGAGACAGGCCGTTGGAAAAATACTTGTATGGAACAAAGCATTTGTCAAAAATTTTCTTTAGATTATATTTGGGATGAATATATAGAATATATCCTTTCAAGTCGTTGTTTATCATAGTTCTACTGTGGAAATGGTTAAACTTTTAAAGTTCGAACTTTAGCGAGAACTTTTATGCTTAACCCCTGAGAAAGTAGAACTACTTGTAAATGATAGATTTTATTTCTCTAATTCTGAAACTAACCGGAAATGAAATTTACATTGTATGGAAATAATAAAAAACAAAGATTTCATAGGTGATTTAAGACCAATGAACAACGTACATGCTTCGAGAAAATACTAGTCACGCTGATTTAGACTCAAAATAAGTAAATCTTAGGTATATTTTGCTATTTAAAGATTAGTTCTTGACCTTTTCAATATCCAATGAAAGCGAGAGATCAATTTTTGCACACGATAGAGAACACTTTGATCTCCCATGGAATGAAATTGACGAGAACAGCATAAGAATTAGAGAAATCGTAATTTATATCTGTGATAATTCTGAAATAGTCAGTTAACGTAATAAGTATATTCCTATTTACTATAGGGTAAATAGTGTCGATAAAAATGTTAGGGTTCACCGCATTATTTGTACCCCAAAAGCTGGAACAAACATTTAGCCTGACAAATAAACAAAAAAGATATTGTAAATTATTTAGAAAATGCCTAAAAAATAATAAAGAATGGCATAAATTTGTCAAAAAGTCATTTTATACGAATTAGTTTTTTTATTGGATTACACCAGTTTTAAGTAGCATTTGCGAAAATGAACATGAATTTAAGTAGCATTGACATAAATTGAAGTTGCATCAATCTGTACAAAAGCATATGATTACATAGAAGTAGAGCATTGTGGTGTCAAAAAAGTATAGACATATGGTAATTAACACTAAATACAGACTACTTCTAATTATTCTTATCAGTTTTGAACTACGGGAAGTCATAAATCACACTTACTCCTAAAAATTAAAAAACTTCGTTGTACGATGTTAAACATCAATCATTTAAGTACAGAGGTTAGGTAATTTCTCGACACATGTTTTAAGGTAACTTATAAATGACTAAAACTTAAGAGAGTCAACATAACTATCATAATTCCATAAAAATCATTCTATTTCGTCTATTTTTTACCCACAATACCTCTGGGAACATGAACATAATATCACAGGTTACATGAATTACGAATTTCTCGATTCGCACATGGACAGTAGTGAAAAAGAGAAAATTAAATTTAAGGAAAAGTTTCTTGAAATATATTTCTATGCATCCACAAAACGTTTTCTTTTTAGAATAAAATATTGCACCTTCAGGAACAGTTCTGTATTTTGTTCTAGCGTCACAGCATCGGATCCAAAAAGAAGGAGTTTTAAATTAGGTTGCACTTCGAAATTCAAAGTCAAAATTGTTGTTTGACGAAGATTTGAGTATTTATGACAATGGAGAAAGAAATGGTTTTTGGTTTCTGGGGGACCACGTGAACAATTAGGACTGTCGTCCAGATTTCGCCTGAACAGGTGCTCATTCAATGAGCTGCTATTCATGCGGAGCCTGGTGTGTAAGATTTGACCAATTCTACTACTTGCATTATAGTATGACGGACGTTTGTCAGAATGAACATTTAAACGTGCTTTAAAAATATTTAGTGAAGATGAATTCCGGGTATTGGCCGGCAGGTTATTCCACAAATTCATTGCTGACGGCAAGAAGTAATATGAATATAAGAATTTTCTAGTACGAATTTCGGTTTTATTATTTGACTGACGTATGAAATGGTGATGAAAGTTGGACCTAGTATTAGGAAATGACAAAATACCGAAGTTAGAGTGAATTTAAATTCTGCATATGCGCATTTCGACAACTTGTATCTCTTCAGTGCAGATAAAATCTAAACGTTTGGAAGACCATAAACTCAAACATGTTAAAAAACTGATAGAGAACAAATACCCAATATGATATAATTTACACAAATAATCTGGAGTTTCCTCAATCACTATCCTGAATTTTCTAGTCAATATCTTAATTTCACCCACATAATAAAAAAAATCCTTTTTCTGTTGTGACAAGAAATTTTAACATGACACGGTTTAAGTTTTTTTACTCAGTATAATACTAGTAATGTAAACCCCATCTCAACGGCGATGTTCCGTTAGCCCCTTCTTACGGGGTCTACATTTCACAACTTGTTTGATATGCACGAGTATGTAGTGATGTTTCTGACTTCAACGAGAGAAATCTTTGTCTCACTGAAAATTTTCTGCATTAAGGATTAAGATATCATAAATTGATTAAAACATTCTCTAAATTTTATTATAGATACATTGACTTATTAAGAAAATTTGGTTCTACATGCAGGGCTCTTATACATCAGGGCATTTCACATCCAAAAATTGTCCTTCAAAACTTATTAATTCGTGGAACAAACTTATTCATAAAGGATATAAATACAGCATTGTTGTTAAATCGTTACTTCTGGTTTTTGTTGGCAAAATATTGATCATCTCCTAAATGCTTTACACCATAACTAAATTTAAACAATTTTTCATATTGGCAGTATTTGGCATTGCACGATATCATGTTCTTCTTTCATAATTGATGACGCTGTTATACCAAATCTATTTAGAAGTATTTCAATTGAAGTTTCATATGTAAGAAGGCTTGATATCATAGTCAACGGAAATTATGTCCTTAGCTAGCTGTCAGTAACTGCGAGCATTTGTCCGGATAGTACCTGTGTGTATTGTCTTCATGTTTTATGTACTTCATTGTAAGGGTACTCGTCTTAATAAGTTGGACTTTTTTCTAGTTTGATTTTTACTGTGAGTCTTTTTGTGTTTATTTTTTAGCCATTCAACACACATAGGGAGAGGGTTTGGATCCAAGAAAACGAGTTTAACCCCACCGCAATTTTTGCGCCTGTCCCAAGTCAGGAATATGTTGGTGATTGCCTTGTCCGTGTCTTCTTATACAATTTTAGTTTCTTGATATATGGGTTATTGGATGTGGTTTGTTTCCATTGATTTATCCACTTTTTTTACCTTTTTGGGGCCATTTAGGGCTTGCTATATGGTGTGAGGTTCCTCACTGTGACCGTACGGTGCTTTGTTTTGGGTCGTTTTAACCTGGATATGGGATGTTGTCTCCTTGACATTTACCCTATTTCCTTTCTTTTTCATACTAAATATTAAAAGCTGTTTTCATCTCCATTAGAAAAGTACTAGTTCATTTGCCTTTGAAACAACAAAATATAAAAGTTATTAAAAGATAAGTTTCTGCATATGGCTAATTCGCTCTAGGTATTTCGACATTTTATGTATCCTCAGTGCATATCAAATCGCAACATTTTGAAGACTATAAACCAAAATATTTCGTCCCATTAGTGCAACAAGATACCATCAATATATAGATTATACAGGCAGTTGGTACCTTATTGCACTAATGGGACGGTTTGTAAATACTTGAATACTCCGATTATATAGTTTGTAAGTCTCGTCATGTGATACCAAGAAATCACGATAAAATTTAAATTTGAAAACGTTTCCCGCCAAAATATGACGTTTCGGGATTATGACGTCCGAATTCTTTGCTTGAAACGTCATAACTTCCTGTTAAAAATGCAACTTCCGGGTACAAATTTTGTACCCGGAAGTTCCAAAATTGGACGAGATTTACAGACCCTATTATACAAATAATAATTGAATCTAAATGATAAGCTAAGGACAGGACTATATGCGCAGGGTAGATACTGTTTAGTTTTAGATCTTTTAAGGTGTCTGCAGGGTATTATTTTCCTATTATAGGATTTTGTGAAATGTTCTGTGTAATACATAATTCTATTATTGGTAAAAATATGTAATAAAATTTAAGGGGTCACCGTGCATTTAACTGCAAAAACTGAAAATGAAAATTTAAGGATTTTACATAGAAATGATAGGAAAAATTATTATATGAGAGGACAGCTGAAAAAAAATATTGTAGATTTTGTCCATACTTTGTGTGTGTTTTGAAATCATTATATAGTTTACATATGAAAAATAAAAATTAGGGGTCACCGGTGAAATAAGGGAGATAAATTGCAAAATGTTAATTTCTCTAGTCTTTTATCAAATTATCTCTCTTGCATAATTTTTGTGTTCTGTAAATCCAGCAACAGATTTAAAGCATGTGTGATTTAGTTCACTTTTTTGTAAAGAAAAAAAAAATAAATACGTTGGAATTTTCTGTACATTTTAAATAATTATTTTATTAAATTTCTTAATGAATCAAACCTAAATGAACAAGTATAAGACAAAAATGTCAGAGTAATACCACTGAGAAACTTAAGCATTCATATGAAACTGTTTTTGAACCAGCTCAGAAGTTCTGACTTCTGGGTTGGCGAATACCTTATGGAACCTAAAGTTCACCGCCAGATGCATCCATCCAAAGGTAAAAAATAACAAAATACGGAAGTTACATTAAATGTAGTTTCGACACCTTATTTTTTCTTCAGTATAGATCAGATACATCAATTTTAAAGAACATAAGCAAAAACATACCGATTTGATCTAAAAAAAAAAAGCAAAAATCGGAAATGGACAGCGCTCTGTTTTGTTTTCTGATATTTATCAAAACGTAATATCAAAGAGATCCTATTTCTTATTGTCGTTTTTTTTGCAGATGATGTCCTTCGTTTGTATTTGCAGCGTTTTACTGGTGATTTTTGGAGAAACAAGTGAGTCTTTAATAGACAGTAATTTAATCTAAAGGGGGGGGGGGGATTAGGTGTTAATTTAAGTACTCTCTTTTGAATATTACATATTGATTTATGCAAAATGTTTATGTCATATTACAGTCAGTACAACTTTCAGAATGCTACATAAGGCCAAAACAAATTATTTCTATATTTGGCATCAGCGGGCGAATTGAAAATATATGATTTATGTAATAAAACAAACAAGAGATATTTTCCGCAAATAAAATGGAAATTAAAGCACAAATTAAGGAGACGACAAATATATATTCCTAATAGAAAACTGTTTAAAAGGACGAACATAAACTGAACTGAGCAATATTGAAAAAATATCTTGACTAGTTTCAAATGAATGATAAAAATTGACTATTAAAATTGACTATTAATGAACATTGGTCACATTAAAGTTTTTTATTTTCAAAAATATTTTCTTGTTTTTGTTTTGTTATTTATTTGTTTCCCTCCTTCATTTGAAAAATAAAGTTGACGTCCAACATATATTGGTTTGGTCTCAATTGCAAAGTTCTAATGTACACTTGGATCTGTTTCAGAGAATTCACAAAAGTCTACGAACAACAATATATCATAAAAATGATATTTTAAATTTTCAATTTGTAATACCCCTACTGTCCTTTGTAAGGCGTACATTCATCTCATTCGATGTGCTACATCATCTCCAATACCAGGGAAGTGTTTTTTTAACCACAAAATTACTTGCTATGAGATGTGGATTAGAATACTCTGTAACTTCTATGGTTGGGTTGGTCGTCCAATATAAAGTTACTTGACTGTACCAAGTCAGGATCATTGCGGTCGACAATTTTTTCGGTGGTTTCACCTTGTTTGTCTTTTTGTCTCACGGACTTCGGCTTTTGACAACTCTGTTTGGTAATTCTGTTATTACCCTCGTGACTGATTTATGAAAAATAACAAAATAATAAATACTTACAGCTTAAGATCTCAATAGAAACACAATTTGTTCATACCGAGACTAAATGCAAAATTTTACAAAAAAAATCTTTCATTATTTTGCTTAAGGTCGTATTATTTTTCCATCCTATTTTCATATCTCATAACTTTATCACTTGTTTTTATTTCAGAAAGTGCAGCGTACAGTGATCATGATAATGCAGTGAAAAATGGTGTTAATTTAGCAGTAAATAATCCCTTTGGTGATAAGCATGCAGTCTATTCCTTAAGAAGGTTTGTTCCTCATGTTTTGGGATTTCTGTCAGATTTTCGGATTTCTCGGCTTTTATCCATTTAAAAGCATAATATTTATTTGCCCATTGAACCCCTTATTTTTCCCCACAATATCATTTTATACATCATTATGAGCATTCTGTATTTTTTTTTATTAAATTCCATTTATTCTGTCATACTCATTCATATTAAAACCTTGCTAATGTTAATCCTATGAAAAATCAGAGAAGTTCAGTTTCCCGCCAAATTTTCGATCTTTTATATCTGTAGAACAAGATCATCAACCTATCAGTGCTTTACTCAAATTACTTCTTTTTTCTATTTTAACATTTACTTGAAACCCTATTTATTTTCAAATTGAGTATCAAACCCCCTTAAAACGCTATAAAATATACACAGTTGACAGATATTTTCTACCATCGTCAGTCGTTGTTGGACCGGAAATGTTTAGCGTCCAAACTTTTATGCGTTGGCTCAAACATGACAGTCATTCTCAAAACGATTATTTGTTAAAGAGGACTGTCCAATGTTGAGGCAACGCTTATCAGCCATTCCAAACGGTACCTGTGTTGTAAAGAACTATCAAGTGTTGAAAACGATTGTCCAGTGTTAAGGTAGTTCGATCCTAATAAAAATATCAGACAGAATCATTTCTTTTAAGATATTTTGTAGGTCTTAACCCATATGTTGCAAAAATGAAATAAAAATAATATGTCACCGATCATCTTTTCCTGTTATCTGGCTTTGAAAATCAGGCCATATTCAGTATGTTTCAGCAATATTTACAAAGAATATATAGGGAACTGTGAGAGCATGCTTATTGTTTATATTTCGTATAAAATAAATATCAGACAATTTTTTTTATTTTTTGATATTTCAGAGATATACACTTAAGGTATCTGTTACGCTGAAAAAATTTACATGTCACCGTTCGATTAAGAAAGTTCATGAAAGTTATTTGATATAGTTTACGAAATAGACAATATTTACGGGGAAAGGGAGCTAATTCGTGGGAAAATGTATGTCAATCTATTGTGACGTCACATGAATAGACCAATACAGGATTATTCCGGCTTGAAAATCAGGTCAATTCCGCATTCGACTCGTGTTACACAAATGCGCCAATCGAATGCGCCGTGTATTAGTGTCGATCTACCTTAAGTGAACGCTAGTCAGTCCTTTTCAGCGCTACCTATGCATTCCTATCTTATTATCTTAAAATCATGATGATAGATATTTTATATCATTATTTAGATAATTCCCAGTCTATTCAGTTGGCCTAAGCCATATCGAATGACCCTCGATATTGTTTTTGACTGTTGCAAAAAAAAACAAAACAAAACAAAACAAAAAAAAAAACACAAAAACAAAAGAAAACAACAAAAACAAAACAAAGCAGTAACACCACTGACAGTTTATGTGCTTTTTCAGGCTATTTTCTATGCATAATGTTTTGTAGTCGCTGGGCATTTTGGAAACAACTGGTCCAATACGAAACGGGGAAAAAGAGAATATATATTCAGAAAAATGTCTTAATGTTTTCAAAATATTAGGAAATGTCTATCTTCTAGCATTTTTTATTCTATCTATATCTTTCAAAAAAAAGAAAGAAAAAAGATTAATTTAATTCTACCATATGGGACCAGTCTGAGTGCATTGATCCTACTCACTGTTTGACTGTTGCAAAGGGAGTTATCTTACACGTCTTAGTATAAACAATATATGCAATATTCATTGATGTATTGTTTATTTGTCCCTCTGTCGGGCAACGGACGATAGTTTTTGTAGGAGTACTTTACCCGATGCGTTATGCTTGTTGACGACCCCGCACCCATGGCAAAAATGATGTAAAACAGTGGATACATGGATGTAGCGTTGTTCAACATTTAGCAAGAGAATTCAGCTCAAATCGGTGACAGGGGGCGTCTTGAACTTACTCCGAGGTAAGAGTGTTTGCCGTTTGCCACGTGGTAACTTTAAGATGAAGAAAAATAATTGAAGCGTTGTTCCATTTGTTTAATCTTACCGTGTATTTATAGGGATAGGGATTTTGTCCCATGTACATTTACTCCATATCCCTTTAATTGTNAAAAAAAAAAAACGGCATATCAAAAGCGACAGCTACATGATGTATTTTTGCATGACTACAAAAAAACCCAAAAATTATAACTTTCTGTATCCTGTTACTAAAAGGTATTACTGTACTTAGTATAAGTACAAAAACAAACTTTGAAGAGGAGTTATATTTAAGCATAATGAATAAGAATGTAGATTTTCCTTAAATTTAATCAATAAAACGCCACAAAAGTGATCATAAAATATACTTACAAAATATTGCATGTCTCCTTCCACTTTTTGATTTAATTCACTTCAGATATAAGTGAGAAAAAAATAAATCTGAAAAAAATGTAGGGAATAACAAAACATCGGCGTTACTGTTTCTATAGTGAAGATAACACCTACTATGATTATGCAAGATTCAAAATAAATCGGACTATGGACCAGCACCGAAGTGTTGGCTATTTGGATGACGAATTCTCCCCAGGAACTGACAGCAGAGGCATCGCCCCAGTGGTATTAACAACAAAATACATAAATTAATTGTGCATAATATAAGTTTGCTATTATTCAAAATATAAAATGAAATTTTGGATCACTGTTTTAAGCAAAATCGAAATTGAAATTTGTAGGTTTTACATACATGGAAGGGAAAATTAGTTACCAAGGGGATAACTTTAATATTTTTTTAATATTTTTGTTCATACTTCGCATGTTCCTCGAAAGTTTGACATTGTTATCACATGAAAAAATAGTTGAACCATGAAATAGGGAAATGTACTGTGAAATATTAATTTATGTAGTGATATCTTTATAAGATTCCTTTATCAAATGATCTCCTTTGTGTAATTTCTGATTTCCTTTAAATCCAGTACCAGTTTTGTAGATTGTTCTGAAATGTCATCATATTTTATTATCATTCAATTAGCTCTCTAAATGTTTGAAACTATTGGAGGAAAAAAATATTGAACTAATATTGGAGGAAATTTGCGAACGATACCATGGACAAATCTTTACTCGATAATATCAAGTAATTGCTCATTGGAATGTATTACAAGATTCTTGTCAAACTGAAATAATGAAAACTATAACGAGTCTTTTTTTTATTATCAAAGAATTCATACTATTAAATAACAAAATTCCGAAGTTACCAATAATTACTGGACACTTAATACTATAATTTATTTCTCTATCTATTTTACCCAAATACGGGAGGATGCATCTTGAATAATTACACCATTCCATTTTTATTCTAATATATAGATACTGATATTCATATCCATAAGATTTTGCTATAAGTCGGAACAATTGAAGAACCAATCCTACTTACCTGAAATCTGTATTAAAACGTATGGGTCACCATGCTTGTTTTTTCTAGAAGCGAGGTCAAAGTTTAGCCATTTTTCACCTCAATTTACATAGAATACACGGGAAAAATGTGGAAAGGCAATTTTCAGCTGAAAAAAATGAACTTTTTATCCGTGAGAATTATATATATATTTGTAAATAGATAGAGTTTGATACGATTTATTAATTACAACGAAAAAATGTACATGGTACCATGCCTTTAACGGAGATATTTTACCAACTGTTCGGATTAAACATTATTTACGGGAAAAGGGAGCTCATTGGCGGTAGAGTGGGCAAAATATGACGTTTCACATGTGTCAGTCGATTATGACGTCACAAAGGATAAGATGTCAAATCGCTGTTCAGGCCTGAAAATCAAACTTAACCCGTATCCGACTCTTTATTTTTCAAATGCTCGATTGATTGCGCAGCGCAACATAGTCTATCTATCTTAAGCACCGTTATAAACATGATGATCTTGTTAAGCCATAGATGACATAAAACAGGCTAATTACATGTTCCCATCTAAATGCATGTTACTAGTCGGTAATTTTATCACCTAATTTCAAATTTAAATACACCCATGTGACATGCAGGCAAACTGAATATATCAAAAAGAAAGCTAACGATTATACTAAAAGGTTATTTCATCAAAAACATAGGTGTAACGTCGAATTTATTTCTTTCACCTTGATTGTCTAGATTAGAGAAAAGGTAACTGAAAAGTTTTTGTCTATATGTAAAAGACTTGCTTAATGAAATACACAGTTACTCGGATGTAAAATTCTGGCATAAAATACAACATGGCCTTTTGATAAAGTTTCTTCCATTCTTTGCAGATGGCGGTGCTATTTTAATGTTTGGTTGTTTAGACATACCATGTGATCACGATAACAAATAATAAATGCAATTAACATGAAGAAGGTAAAAGGTAACACTTACAATGGCCGAAAATGACAATTGCATGCTACAATGTTCCAGGGAACTACACAAGAAAAATAATAAAAAGATAGAAGACGAACGTAGACAATGACAGAAACTCTGGTTAGCAGGACTTGGTACCGACAATAGCAAGAGCTAGCGGTAGAATCCAATCGGTTTATGCCTGCTCAAACCTTATTCAGAAGTTTTTCAGTTAGACAAATATTTCGGTCGTCGAAGTCAGAAATATCACTCGTGCATATTGAACAAGTTGTGAAATGTAGACCCCGTAGGAAGGAGCTAACAGAACATCGCCGTCGAGATGGGGAAAATTATCAATAGGAAAAGAGAAATCATCCCTTTTATCATAAACCTTAGTGTTTTACTATATTTGATTTATTGATATATCAAGATCAAGATATTTTAAATTAACATTTTATTTGTATAATAGTAATGTATCTAAAGATCTAACACTATAAACAAAATATAAATCAACTGACATTCAACTTTATTTACAAGAATTATAAGCGATTCGTCTGCAGTATCGTACGTATCTGTTTTCACAAAAATTTTACAATAAATATCGAATTATCGAAAATCGTACCACACAATTTCTTTACGACTACTTTAAACTGATAATATAGTCATTTGATTTTCATACCTGCATATCTAGTTGGTGCATTAAATTCGAAAACTAAGCGTCTTTTGTATTATTTGCTACCCTACTACACCTAATGCAACTTCGATATTATTACAACGTCACACATATTATAATGACAAAGTGAATTTCTAGTTTATTTTATTCATCGTCTAGAATTCAAAATGTCTGTTATATTTATACATTTGCTAAATTCAATATGTCAGTTTAAAAACATGTTCTCCTGTAAAAGGTAGTGTTGACCCGATGTCTTATTGGACAGAAAATAACAGCACATAGTTTTATTCTTAACATGTTTTGACTACTTAAGGTAGTTCGAGCCTAATAAAAATATCAGACAGATTTTTTTTTTTATTTTAAGATATTTTGTAGTTCTTAGCGCATTTATTCGAAAAATAAAATAAAAATGATATGTCACCGATAATATTTTCCTGTAATCAGGCTTTGAAAATCAGACCAATTCAGTATTTTTCAGCAATATTTACAAAGAATATATAGGGAACTATGAGAAAGCTTTCATATATTTTTGACATGTCACAGGTATACATTTCAGCTACAAGCTGAGCTGCTAAAATCTATATGTCACCGTTTGATGAAGAGAAATATTTTCTAAAGTTTACGAAACAGACAATATTTATGGTAAAAGGGAGATAATTTGCGGGAAAGTCTATGTCAATCTATAATGATGTCACAATGAAAATCCCAGTCAATTCCGCATCCGACTTGTGTTTCGCAAATGCGCCGATCGAATGAGCCTTGTATTAGTGTCGATCAACCTTAAAGGTATTCCATGCAATTGTTCTTATATTATGCAGCATGTTTTAATTCTATGTGTGGATACAACCGATATCAGGTGCAATTTTTACACTGCTAAGGTATCTTAAATACTTATCTACAAACGACACTGGTTCCAAAATCATTCAATTTTTAAATGCAATCGATTTATTATACCCCCACTTTAGCGGGCGATATAAAGTGATCATGGTGTCCGTCCAATCATCCGATTATTGGGCCATCCTCCATAGGGATTCCCTAACACTCATTGAATATTTTGTGCAAATTGTCATTGTGCACTTATTTGATTTGATTCAGTTTTTTAATCAATGGGGGGGGGGGGGGGGGG
>MJUU01007790.1:93656-113164 GCA_002080025.1 Modiolus philippinarum
GGACGTAAGCCCGAGGGAAATAGCCCTAGTGCAGTGGACAATTTATGATATTCACTGTATTCATAGGTCATAACTGTTTTTTTATACCAAGCAAATATTTGATATGGTATTGGGATTTTTAAATTTCAAACAAAATCTACTAACAAAATATAAAATTTCACTCATCTGTGCTGTTTACTGGAAATGGTAAGTTATAGGGTTCATTCACAGACGCAAATTTCCTGTATTATTCATCGATAAATAATAGGGATATCCCATGGACATTGTCACTTCTTGGGTTATTCATTGGTGAGTAATATGGTTCTTTCACTTTTATTTATCTAACTTTATTCCAGCAAAAGGCAAGGGTCGTGGGATAGCTACATTGATAATTTGATAGCACAATCAAAAGATGCTTTCGGTAGAGCCCACTGTGATAGAGTCTGCATAATTGGGCTTGACAATGGTGCTCCCTGGACAACCAATGGTCATTCCAATGCCATGAAGCTGCAAGGCCATGAAGGTGAAGACATAGCCAATGTTTTTAAATCAAGGGACTTTTCTGCATTTATGGCAAATGGGGTTAAAGCAGAAGGTATCAATTACCAATTTTTTCGTGAAGAAGATGGGAAGCTTGTTCTTGCGAAATAGAGACAATCTGGAGCATTAACATTGCAAGCTTCTAAAACAGCTATAGTTATTGCCCATACTCCAGATGATAGCCAACAAGGTAACACAAATAAAGCTGTAGCAGTAATTGCCGAATACCTAGAATCGCTGGGTATGTAATACATGAACAATATATATCAATGTCTGCACGTAATTGCCATATGTTAGCTCATTCTGTGGCGAGAATTCTTTCATTTTCTGAAAAAAATAAACATGTTATAACATCCTACTAAGATATTAGTTTACTTTTTATAATCAGTGGTTTTCACAGTAACTCGTTACTGTCGAGCGTGTACAGTGATTTTTTGAAAAGAGCAAAAACACTGTCCCAAAAGCTGCTTAGTCAGGGATTTGTTCAAACTATGTTAATTTCATCCCTCAAGAATTTCTATGGCTGTCACCATAATATCATTGAAAGATATGACGTGCCAGTATCTCAAATGAAAGTTTGCATTTTCAGCTAGACTTACGTCTTAACGGATTTGACTACCGACTTTGACATTTTCCTAGATTAACTCACCTACAGTGCTGTTAATAGCGCAGGATATGCTTACCCTTCCAGAGCACTTGATGTCACTCTCAGTTTCACTGGAGTTTATACTGTGAGCGCCTTTGATTTAAATGTTGTGATTTCTATTTCTGTGCTTTGTGTCTGTCTTACGTCATTGTTTTCTGTGTCCTCGTTTTTGGCGATGTCTTTGGACTTCGAATTTTTTAAAATTCCACTCCTTCGTTCCTTCGACATTCTACTGACGTTGTTTCACGTTAGGTGATCTTCTCTGTTGTACAGCCTTAATACAATTCTAACATAAAATGGTAATGAATAAACTTATCAAGACGAGTATCACTCATGCCCTGATCAAAACAAATCAACAACATATTTAACCAAGCAACGGCAGTAAAATAGCGAAGGAACAAAGCACAAGCTTATATAAATCAAGAGTCGATAGGAGAACACCAAAGATTAAAAACACAACATAGAAGACTAAGGAACAACACATCCACAAAATACACGTACACCACAAATATAACACTAAAATCTATAGCACTTACTTAAAGCAGAGTGATGAAAAGTGCTCCGAAAGGGTTAGCTTGGTCTGGCCTGCTAACAACACCCGTCACACAGTCAGCGAGGCCGCCCAACAAACAATAAAACTTTGAAGCAACGTTATTAAAATGTAACTTATTGGTCGAAGCACTGTTGCAAAATAACGTTATTTTACGTAAAAGTGGATGGTTTTCTAACTGTTGCCACAACTTATCCACAACATTCAGTAACATTTTATTAACGTTGCTTCCGACCATTAGACTGTCGTGCTGACGTTGCTCATACGTTCAGCTAACTTTTCTCAAAAAGTTACCACCACGGAACATACGGAAGATGTTCCATACACAAAACTAAAGCAATACTGTACAATACAAGCCAATTTGTCAAAATATATTAAAATATTCCACATTTTAATTCTGTCTCAGATACGTATATCTTTACACACACACAACCCTTGTAAACTGGTGTGAATATATTAATATTTCCCGAGAAATTAAGTGACAAGAGAGAGGGATCTGTTAAATGTTGACTGAATAGCTTTTGTTGCAAGGTATTGCTACAGTTTTGTGTATTGTTCATTTTCCACATCTTGACGTAATGGTGACATCTTAAAGTCAGAACGCATCGTTGTGTGGATATTTTATTCCTTTTCACGATTAAACCATTTTCTTATCTTCGGTATTCGTTTGCCTTCCAATAAATCCAATGTGTGAAAATATTAATTCTCTAATGACATGTCAAGTCTAAACCGGTTTTGACCCTTTAGATAAATTTTCATATTCAACGTATGTTGAATAAAGCTCCGTGCTACTTCCCGCCAAAATCTATTCGGAATGCAATTCTCAGTGGTTGTCATTTATCATTAGAGAAGCAGATTACACCACTTTATCCCGAGTATTACCATATTTTATCCACTCTCGATAGTTAAATTTAAAATTTGAGAATGGTCGTCGAGCCTCGCAATTAAGATTTTGAAATTTAACTATTTCTAGCAGATAAAATATGGTAAGAACAGGATCTTGTGGTGTAATCTATATTTTTATATAAAATGCTTCCCTAAAAATTATAAAGCTATATCTATTCCATAAATCAGTCTGTGTTAGCCAAGCTCCTAGCTTCAAACACCTACAAGTAAAGAAAAACAGATGTACGTCTAATTTGTATTTTTAGCACTTATTCTGGTAAATTAAATATTCTTTAAATCATTCGTTAAAATGTTGTGTGAATAATTCATCTCTCTTTCACAAATTTTGAATTAACATTTTACACAGATTCAAGTATCGAAACATCATGAACTATGTACACATTATTACCGCATCATTCATTTCCAAGGGAGGGAGGAAATGACAACAATTAACATAATAATCAAATATTTTCTAATTCATGGCGTAAAGTATTTAAGTAGCAACATAATTAACGTGTTAAGGTAGCTTCATTTTATAAGAAAATTATCAGAGGTGTTTTAAAATTTTACTTCTTAAATATAACGGTGGCTTATTAAAGTTTTAAAAATCTACGGAATAAAAAACATAATATAAGAATGACACTTGTTTCCGAATCCGGTTTATTTTGTTTTGTCATGTTTGTTCATATTGTAACATTTACAAAAAAATATGTTAAATTAAAAAAGAGTTTCTCTCGTAATACAGTTTGCAAATATTTATACATACAAACTAAAACAATATCTTTGTCTGTCTGCGATCAATCCTCGAAAATCAATCTTACCGTAATAAGTCATCTCAATCTTCAGCATACTATAGATGCATTATCATATTATATACACTTGCTTAATAGGTTTATGTATCCTACATGGTAGCCATCTGGTCAGTTTTGTGTCTCTATTTTATGTGGTCATAAATTCAAACAGAAATCGATATTTTTTAACCATATGAAGTACATTTCATTATAAATTGTTACCACTGGGTCGATGCCACTGCTAGAGGACTGTTAGTCCCCGAGGGTATTCACCAGCCCAGCAGTCAGTACTTCGGTGCTGACCCGAAAGCCGATTATTTTTGAAAAATAACTAAAATTTTGTAAATTTTATTGAAAACTAAGGAGTATCTCCCTCATGCAAAGCTCTGTCCTTAGATGATTTTGGCTTTAAAATTAGATCACTTTCAATTGGTTATTTGTTCTCTATCAGTTTTTTAACATCTTTGAGTTTATGGTCTTCCAAACGTTTAGATTTTATCTGCACTGATAAGACATAAGTTGTCGAAATGCGCATATGCAGAAAGTAAGTTCACAGTGACTTCGGTATTTAGTTATTTGTTATCACTTGGTCGATGCCACTGCTGGTGGACTGTTAGTCCCCGAGGGTATTCACCAGCCCAGTAGTCAGTACTTCGGTGCTGACCCGAAAGCCGATTATTTTTGAAACCTTCCAATATCTAAAATTTTGTAAATTTTAATTGAAAAGTAAGGAGTATCTACCTAATGCAAAGCTCTGTCCTTAGCTGATTTTGGCTTTAGATTTAGATCACTTTGGTTATTTGTTCTCTATCAGTTTTTAAACATCTTTGAGTTTATGGTCTTCCAAACGTTTCGATTTTATCTGCACTGATGAGACATAAGTTGTCCAAATGCGCAGATGCAGAAAGTAAATTCACAGTGACTTCGGTATTTAGTTATTTGTTACCACTGGGTCGATGCCACTGCTGGTGGACTGTTAGTCCCCGAGGGTATTCACCAGCCCAGTAGTCAGTACTTCGGTGCTGACCCGAAAGCCGATTATTTTTGAAACCTTCCAATGTCTAAAATTTTGTAAATTTTATTGAAAAGTAAGGAGTATCTCCCTCATGCAAAGCTCTGTCCTTGGCTGATTTTGGCTTTAAATTTAGATCACTTGTGTTATTTGTTCTCTATTAGTTTTTAAACATCTTTGAGTTTATGGTCTTCCGAACGTTTAGATTTTATCGGCACTGATGAGACATAAGTTGTCGAAATGCGCATATGAAGAAAGTAAATTCACAGTGACTTCGGTATTTCGTAATTTGTTACCACTGGGTCGATGCCACTGCTGGTGGACTGCTAGTCTTCGAGGGTATTCACCAGCCCAGTAGTCAGTACTTCGGTGCTGACCCGAAAGCCGATTATTTTTTTAACGTTCCAATATCTAAAATTTTGTAAATTTTATTGAAAACTAAGGAGTATCTCTTTCATGCAGAGCTCTGTCCTTAGCTGATTTTGGCTTTAAATTTAGATCACTTTGGTTGTTTGTTCTCTATCAGTTTTTAAACATCTTTGAGTTTATGGTCTTCCAAACGTTTAGATTTTATCTGCACTGATGAGACATAAGTTGTCGAAATGCGCATATGCAGAAAGTAAATTCACAGTGACTTCGGTATTTAGTTATTCTGATGGCGCTACTTCTAGTTTTGTTATTGTTTTTCTGTGTCATACAAGGAGCGCGGGAATGGATATATTTCTGATGCCACCACTTCTAGTTTTGTCATTGTTTTTCTGTGTCAGACAAGGAGTGCGGAAATTGCTATCATTTCTGATGGGACCACTTCAATGCGCCAGTTGTTTACTTGACGACGACATTGAAGAGATATTGTGACGTCGCTTCATTAAGACGTCACCCAGTGACTAGAAATCCTTTATTTTCACCGATGACAATATGACATTTATTTAACTGAAAAAACTCGATAAATCACAGCTATCTATATAATAATCAGCCATATTCAGAATCTATATAACAATAGCTTTGATATTTTTTTCTGAATCATTTACAAATACATGGTTTATGGTCTTTAAATATGTTTTATTTGATCTGCACTGAAGTTTTACTTGGAAACTTAAAATATTTATTTTTTTAAAAAATTTTCTTTAAACAAGGGAGTATCACTTCTTTCAAACTTTAGCTCTGTCCTAAGCTGATTTCTCATTTTAGATCACTTTGTAATTGATTAACTTCATTAGATTAGCAACTTCCAAAATCACTCCCGGTTTTCACGAGTGCCTTAATTCTAAGTATCGTCTTTTTTATTTCCATTCCTTGTCTTACGTCCTTGTTTGTTCTTTGTTTTTCTCTGTTGCCGTTTTTGCCATGTCTTTGGACTTATATTTTATGCTCACCTGACCAAAGGGTCAGTGTGAGCTATTGCCATCACTTCGCGTCTGCCGTCCGTCCGTCCGTTAAACTTTTCACATTTTTATCTTTTCCTCTGAAACTACTGAAGCAAATTTAACCAAACTTTTTAGGAATGATGTACTAAAGGTCCTTTACAAAGATTGCTCATTTCGTTCCGATCCGACAAAAACATGGCCGCAAACGCAAAACGTAGGACATTGGACCCTATGGGAAAAATCACATTTAAATCTGCTGCTCTGAAACCACTGAAACAAATTCAACCATACTTTACAGAAATTATGTATTTAAGGTCATTAACAACAATTGCTCATTTTGTTTTAATCCGACAAAAGACATGGCCCCCAGCACGGAAAATGGTTTAACATTGGACCCTATGGGAAAATCACATTTTCATCTTCAGTGGTGAAACGGCTAAAGAAAATTAAACCAAACTTTTTAAGAATGATGTATGTCATGTCCTCTACAAAGATTGCTCATTTCGTCCTGATTCAACAAAAAACATTGCCGCCAGCAAGGAACTTAGGTTTAACATTGGACCCTATGGGAAAATCACATTTTCATCTTCTGCTCTGAAACGGCTGAAGCAAATTCAATCAAACTTTACAGGAATGATGTACTACAGGTCCTTAACAACAATTGCTCATTTTGTTCCGATCCAACAAAAAACATGACAGCCAGCATGGACATGCTTTAACCTTGGACACTACTGGAAAATCGCATTTTTATCTTCTGCTCTGAAACGGCTGAAGCAAATTTAACCAAACTTTACAGAAATGATTCTTGGAAGATTCTTTACAAAGATTGCTCATTTTGTTACGATCCAACAAAAAAACATGGCCACCAGCGCGGAACTTAGGTTTAACATTGGACCCTATGGGAAAAATCACATGTTCATCTTCTGCTCTGAAGCCACTTAAGCGAATTCAACCATCCTTTACAAGAATGATGTACTAAAGGTCCTGTACCAAGATTGCTAATTTTGTTACAATTCGACTAAAAAACATGGCCGCCAGCGCGATACTTAATTTTAAAAGTCACATGTAAATCTTCTCCTCTGAAACTGCTGCAGCAAATTCAACCAAACTTTACAGGAATTATGTATGGAAGGTCATAAACAAAGATTGCTCATTTAGTTACAATCGAGTAGAAAACATGGCCGCCAACAGGGAACATAGTTTAACATGGGACCCTATGGGAAAGTCCCATTTTCATCTTCTCCTCTGAAACCAGTGAAGCAAATTCAACAAAACTTTACAAATATGATGTACAGAAGGTATTTTACAAAAAAAGCTCATTTCATTTCAATCTGACAATCTGACAAAAAACAAGGCCTCCATTCCAGAACATAGTTTAACATTATAGCCAGGTACATGTATGTGAAAACCATACTTTTTATTATCTTCTATGAAACTATTGATGCAAATTTCACTAATATGTATTGGAATGATGTAATGAAGGTCCTTTGCAAAGATTACTCATTTCAATAGGATCAGACAAAAAACACTGGTGCCAATAGGGTCTGTAAGTCATGTGACACCGAGAAATCACGATAAAACTGCTATTTGAAAACGTTTCCCGCCAAAATATGAAGTTGCAGGATTATGACGTTCAATCTTTTTGCCTGAAACGTCATATGTTTTTGTTTAAAATGCAACTTCCGGGTACAAGTTTTGATCCCGGAAGTACCAAAATGAAACGAGACTTACAGACCCTATAGAGAACATAGTATAGATTAGACCCCATTGGTAAAAAACATCTTTTTTGGTCATGTATGGCATAGACAAAGCATTTTGTCAGGTGAGCGATACAGGCTCAGTCTCTGGGCCTCTAGTTTATGGTAATCGCTTCCCTTGTTCCTTTGGTATTCTACTGCCGTTGTTCCAGTATATTATATCAGTTATCTATAAAACTTTATATCATTTGAAATAAAGTTTTTAAACATCTTTGAGTTATGGTCTTCCAAACGTATAGATTTTATCTGCACTGAAGAGACATAAGTTGTCGAAATGCGCATATGTAGAAATTAAATGCACAGTGACTTCGGTATTTAGTTATTTGTTACCACTNTGCCACTGCTGGTGGACTGTTAGTCCCCAAGGGTATTTACCAGCCCAGTAGTCAGTACTTCGGTGCTGACCCGAAAGCCGATTCTATTTGGAACCTTACAATATCTAATTTTTTGTAAATTTTGTTGAAAACTAAGGAGTATCTCCCTCATGCAAAGCTCTGTCCATAGCTGATTTTGGCTTTACATTTAGATCATATTGGTTATTTGTTCTCTATCAGTTTTTAAACATCTTTGAGTCGTTTAGATTTTAGCTGCACTGAAGAGACATAAGTTGTCGAAATGCGCATATGTAAAATTAAAATTCACAGTGACTTCGGTATTTAGTTATTTGAAATAGATATGACAATTATTAAAAATGCTAACACATTCAAGTTAAATTATAACATAAGGCATAGAACAGGGTGTCATGAATTAAAATTCAATTGAAATAAAAAGTTTTTTTTTCAAATCAATATTGAGTTGAAAAAAAATAATTCTTGAATCATACATGAATAAAATATGCAATTCTTCCTCAGAGTATATGAATTGTTCTTTTTCCTAAGATCCTTTATATCAATTATATCTACTATAACAATAACAAGTATACTCTGACAAAAGTCAGAATACTCAAGCTGAGTTTTAGTTATTTTTTTCATTGATTTATATGAATCTAATTTTTGCATAGGCAAT
Source organism: Modiolus philippinarum (assembly GCA_002080025.1). NCBI lineage: Eukaryota > Metazoa > Mollusca > Bivalvia > Mytilida > Modiolidae > Modiolus > Modiolus philippinarum. The sequence continues at coordinate 102,189 of MJUU01007790.1, forward strand.
GGCCATTTTGACAGTTACAGATCAAATTGTTACTAGTGTGGGTGATAGGAACAAAACCGAAAGATGCAATAAGAAGCAGTGATAGAAAGATACAGATTGGCAACTACTAAATACGTCAAGGGTGACAGACATGGCTTGTTCCCATTTCGCCTTAGCTGTGAAATTTTATGTAAAAAAATATTCCTATTTCGCCTTAGTACATATTTGTGTCAGCTAAGGCGAAATGGGAACTTATGTAAACATCTAATCAAGAGAAACTGGTGTTTATACAACAATATAAACATTAAAGATTGAAGTTGTTTAATTGAAATTGAAATTAATGTAAATTTTATGTATAATGGCTTGTTCTCTTTTAAGTTGTGTATTCTTCAATTTCAAATGAGCACAAAATCACTCAAATTACAATTTCTATGCTTTATTAACATAACTTTATATGATATGTAACATAACAAAATTCCAACAGAAGCATACATTATTATTCATTCATAACATTATACATATAAAGAAAATAACACTCAAATCAGAATAGAACATCAAAAAAGAGGCATGCAAAATATTTTATAAACAAAACAATGAAATATGCAAGCACAATAGTTCTTTAATATGAGCACATATATTTCTTTTACAAGCACATTTATGAAGCACATTTATTAGCACAATAACAGTTCTTTAATAAGCATATTTATTAGCACAATGATAGTTATTTGATTAGCACAATAGTAGTTAATAATGAATAATTAAAATAAAAACAATATCAAAATACAACGATAAGCTATCACTATTTCTTCTATTTGTCACTAGTCGAGCTTCAGGATATATGAGGCTGCGTCACCATACTGAACAAAGTTCTTCTCTCCTGTGGTTAGTTCTTTCTTCAAACGGTGTAGACGGTATTCTATGTCACGGTACTTTTTCTCTGGTAATCTTCTTTTCCCACCTGCTGCATACTTTACCATCTTGACCTCATTCGCTGCCTGCTCCTTCTGGAATCTCGATGATCTTGTAGATACTAGAGTGTGGTGTCTTTACTCTCTTCTTCAGTTTGTTGTGCCAGCCTTCTAGGTGGTTGTTGGTTCTGGGTCTATCAGTCTGATGGTGGGAATCGTCCTTCTATCCACGTCTCTGTAACGTAGTCGGTGAGTTTGGTACAGTCATCTCGGTTGGGTGAATTCTTGAGCGTGTGTAGCCAGTAGTCTTCAACCTTGTCGAGTGGTAATAGAGGTAGAGCTGCTGCACGACGAACTTGTAGGTAAACATCGGGTATGTCTTTGCAGTCTCTCTGTAGTCCACACTCTTAAGTTTTCTTCCATATGGCCTTGATATTTTAAAATTTTTGAAATGGAATAATATGAAATGCTTTATAATCAATTTTTAGAATATTTACAATTAATTTTAAATGATAGTAATTTTCTTGTTTAAAAACAAAAATCAATTAATAAACTACACTTTTTTTAATTGACTATAATTTAGTTATAATTTTAATTTCAATCATTTTTGGGGAATAAATATACTTTCAAAATAAAAATATTTTAGATTTTATGCACGAAATATGCAAGAGAAATGTAACAAAATCTTTGAAAATATACCAAAAGTCAAAGAAAAATACATGTATTCTTAATGATGTTTATTCTGTTATCAAAACATGCCATAATTAATAATCATGTTTTAACAATTCACAAATTGTAAATTCCCATTTCGCCTTGGTACTTTTTTTTACCTTTTTTACCTGAAATTCACAGCTAAGGCGAAATGGGAACACACCACAGACATATAGTACCGATGATGCAATTGAGATGTTAACAACACTCTGAACTCTTCGATAGTTTTTGTGAAAGCTGATATTATTGCAACATTTCGTCGGATTGTTATTTAAAATGGTGATAAGCAAAATTACCGAGAGTTTTGAGCGTTGTCATATACTATTGATTACAAGTAATCTCTATAATGTCTCTGTAGAGAACAAATAAAATAGAAAGGCAAGAACTAGCTAAGAATATATAGATGATTGTTCGATCCGATTTCTGTATATAGCAATATTTCAGTGTTTTATGCAGTTTGTGTAATTTGAACAATGTGCATTTTGACGTAACTTTCAAAAACGTGTATAGTTAAGATTGAATAATTTCAATTCCTATTCAAAGCCCATTTTTATTGGTAAATGTCATGAAAAACAAAGAAGTTATTTTTTCGAAAAATACGTCAGATATTCCAGTATAGTATGACGTACAATTCACTGAAAACATTATTTTAAGAGCAAATAATTGGAATTATAAGAAATAAAAGTACTTTTGGAGGAGTTCATGGATGTGTAAACGCGACCTACTCGCTCTCAAACGAAATAAAGTCCTCGGACTTTGCGAGTAGGCCGCTTGAATTCATTAGTTTGTGAGTAAGTACGATCGATAAACTATAGAAAATGACATGTAATAATCTTTAAGTATCTCAACTCGGATTTTCCCGAACCTGTTGAGAATTTTAAACCTAATAGTTTAAAAATATTTACAACAGAGACACGTAATTAATCATGAAAAATATTCTTTCACCTGCATTTTTAATAATTCGAAACAACTCATGGTGCGAACGGGATTCGGCACGAAACGACAAGGATTCTTGAAAAGGATTCTTAAGTCACAACCAAAACTTCTTGAGACACAATATCTCGTGTTACGAAAAATCAACGAAAACACGACCCCACGAAAACAGGATCTTTGATTGACTTGGGTGTTGGGATAAATTTGGACAAACTCGGGCATCGGGAAACTGGAAGAAATGTGGACATTTCCGAAATCGCACACATGTCAGTGTCTCCCACTAGTATTCTGGCTAAATGTAGTAGTAAATTTTGCTTTACATTATGTAACATACTATATGCCAAGATAATTTAACACTGGTTTGGGGTTTGCGTTCTCCCCGTTTGATTTTTTTACGCTTCAGTGAACATGCGCGGGAAAATATTACAAATAAGCGTTACCGTAGATAGGTCTCATTCTGTATGCTGCTGTCGAATAGATAACTGGTTTCATTTTTGTTGTAGTTACTGCTGTTTATTAGCTCAACTTGAACTGGTATAAAAAAAACAATAAAAGAAAATATTCGGAAAGCCTACAATTTTTTCTCCGGAATCATAACAAAATGTTTAATTACATACTGATATTAGTCCGCAAATAGAAATAATTCGTAAAATGTGACATTCAAATTTATATAGAAATGTGAACTACAGATGAACACTCACCAAAAGATTGACCTCAAAGCATGTATTTTAGCGAACTGCAAAATATTTAGCACGAACGAATTTAGCATCGTAATACACGCCCCTTACGCTTGAGTAAAAATAAAGTTAGCTCAGAACAAATCTGGAGAACAGTAAACAAGCAGGAATGAATTTAGATTGCAAAGCAAAGTAAGTCTACGTCGTATATATATATAGTCTCTAACATTGTTTCCAGTTTATTACGTATATTTCTCACATCGAGATAGTTAAATTTTCACATTTTAAAGTTAGAGGTTTATCCGAGAACTTAAAAATGTGAAAATTTAACTATCGAGATGTGAGAAATTCGTAATAAACCTGAAAACAATGTTAGAGATTGTTTCTCTAATTCCTACTCAATTTATTTGAAGTAAAGCGATCTCCGTAGTCTCCAGTCTCAAGTATGCCGCCATTCTGTTGCTATCATCGTTGCTATGTGTATCATTACGCCATTCATTGAAAGGGGTGTTGAATATAATAGTTTTGATAAAAATGTCATATTGTCAGTAAATTGAGTTATCTTGATCATAAAAATGCAAAAACCGTTTCGCTAGACAATGATGCAGGTGTTAATTTCATCAACATCCGGTTGCACTATTTCTAAAAACTGACACGATAAACTTACATGATTGACCAATCGCCAACTGAGATCAAGTAACTCCCATGTTGATTATCATTTTGATAACTCATTAGTCAGGAGGTGTTTAAATTTGCTAGAAATTTGAGAAAAATTTCTACAAAAGTAACATGACGCCTTACCAATGATGCTTAGCTCCTGTATTTTTTTAGTCAGCCCTCTTTTCCTGTTCTACAATTATAGTCTTTCAGACAGTGAACATTAACGTGACTACAATTTGACATTCACAATTGATTTCAATACCATATAATGTAAATATTAACTTAGTCTACTTCAAGTATTTCCATCTACAATTAAAAAAAATCGTTGAAAATTGCTGAACTGGTGTATTATCGTTTATTGTGACTCCTGTATTTACTTTTAATATGTTCCTTTTAATTAAAATGGATACATGGATGTAGCGTTGCTCGTCATTTAGCAATGAATTCCTCTCAAACCAGTGTAAGGGCCGTCTTGAATTTGCTATGGGATATGACCATATCTCATTGCTTAAGGCCTCATGGTGACTTCAAGGAAAAGAACAACAATAAAAGCGTTGTTCCATTGATTAGTTTAATAATGTATTTTAGACTTTGTCTCATGTGCATAGACTCCATATCCCTTCGTTGTTAATTCAACTGCGTAGACGAAGGAATATAGAAGTATCGAAAAATTAAAAAAACCTGTAAAAGATTAACAAAATATAGAAAGTTACGTTTCAGTCACATACAAAAGTAAAAATTCTTTCTTAAAAAAAGATGGTATTTGCCTATATAATGAGAGGAGTTTTAATTCTGATGAGCTGTATTTATTGTCTTCTATGATGGACACTATGATATTTATAAAAATGTACGTAGCATCAAAGACATACTTCTATATGTATAACTGTTCTTTTAAATGATCATTTCATGAAATATTCGATAGAAGGACACTTAATGAAAAGTACGGTGACTGGCAGTGCAAAAATTGAAAATGTAAGCAAAATAATCAAGGGCAGACGACAGTGAGCTTGATTTTCTGAATAAGAAATCTAAAACATTGCCTGACAGTTAGTTAAGGGATTGTGAACTTCAGTTTTCCAAAGCATTCGATATCCTCGGGTTTTATGCATTCAAATAGGATTAAATGGATTGTACATGGATCCTATATTCTTGGTCATATGTCACATTGTTTATTTTATTAAAATGCATAAAATAAACAATGTTCAAAATTTTATTAACTTCAAATTATATTTTCATATATTTAAAGCCATATAAGCAGGTAATGAAAAATGAAGGAAAACTCTAGAGAGAACCTTCTCTCGCCAAACTTTTGACGTTCTATATATCGAATATTCTTCCATGGATTTTCAATTTTTTTGCTTATGTTGTTCTATTAGCAAGACTTTAAAAAAGCAAAAGGCAAGAGTTTTCATTCTAATTATAAATATTTTTACACTCGTACTCCTTAATTTACATCGAAGGTTTCAAATGCCAGACGTTAGATCAAAAATATTAACTGTTGTTTTTTGTTAAATTCTTGTGTAGTTATTTTAAGTCAACACATTCCATCTTTTGTGCAATAAATACAGGCGAAGAAAATACCTTTCATTTTAGACATTTCGGATGCATCTTAGTGGATAATAAAAATAAATGAATGAATAATATGCAAAAGGGAATAGACGAGGTTTTTTCTAACTTAATTTTTGAATGCACACATTCAATTGCAATAGTTGATACTTTGTAGAGATCTTTAACAGCATGGTTAATGATACGAAATTTATGCCCAATCAAACGGTTCAAAAACAATCATGTGATTAACGCGTGGGTAAAGTTTCTATGACGTATTGAGATATCGGAAGTGATCCAGATTTGAGAAAAATCGAATACAAAGACTCATATTTCTCTAAAACCACTTAACACATCGAGGTCAGGGTTTTGCCAAGTGATTAAGAATAACATTCTTTCCCATATATGTAATTATGGAAAAGGTGTAGTTTCTCTTTAATACTGCATTTATGTATATTGCAAAATTTTCTTTTTTTTGTTCGTTTTTTTCTCGTATTTATCTTTTATATTTATATAAGCCTATTTATCATGTCTATTTCATAATATTGTTGTCTATTTCTATATCGAGAAGAGGGTGAAAAATATGATATTTAACTGATATTTTCTAAAAGAATGACAAAATACCGAAGTTACTGTTAATTTATTTTCTGCATATGCACATTTCGACAACTTATGTCTCATCAGGGCAGATTATACCAAATCATTTGGAAGTCCATTTACCAAAAAACGTATTAAAGCTGATAGAGAACAAATAACCAAAAGGATCTAAATAGGAAAGCCAAAATTCAGCTTAGGACAGAGCTTTGCACGAGGGAGATACATGTACTCTTTAGTTTTAAACAAAATTGGTAGAATTTAGATATTGCAAATTTCAATAAAGTCGGTTTTCTGGTCAGAACCGAAGTAATGACTACTGGGTTGGTGAATACCCTCGAGGACTAACAGTCCACCAGCAGTGGCATCGACCCAGTGGTAATGAATAACAAAATACCGAAGTTACTGTTAGTTCATTTTCTGTATATGCGCATTTCGACAACTTATGTCTCATCAGTGCAGATTAAACCGTATCATTTGGAAGTCCATTTACCAAAACAAAAAAAAAACAAAAACAAAAACAAAAAAACAAAAAAAAACGTATTAAAGCCGATAGACAACAAATAACCAAAAGGATCTAAATAGGAAATCCAAAATTCAGTTAAGGACAGACCTTTGCATGAGGGAGATACGCCTTAGATTTAAACAAAATTTGGTAAAATTTAGATAATGCAAGTTTCAATAAAGTCGGGTTTCGGGTCAGCACCGAAGTACTGACTACTAGGTTGGTGAATACCCTCGGGGTCTAATAGTCCACCAGCAGAGGCATCGGTACAGTGGCAATAAATAACAAAATACCGAAGTTTTGTTTTATCAATTTTATGCATATGCAAATTTCGTCAACTTATGTCTAATCAGTGCAGATTAAACCAAATCATTTGAAAGTCCAAAGCGATAGAGAACATAAAACCAAAAGGATTCAAATAGGAAAGCCTAAATTCAGGTAAGGATAGGAATGATCAATTTATAAACAAAATAAAAATGGTTAAGTGGCCAACAATAAAAGGTAAAAGATACACAAAAAATGTGCAAATTAAAACAACTAAAATACCCAAAAGAAAAAGATGGCAAGAACCAAACGTTCAGCTGTATCGCGTTCGTTTAGAGGGCTTTCGGGGTGACATACGGTGAAGAATGTACAAATGACGAGAGAAAGCAGACCTAGTGTTAAAGGTATTACTGGTAAAAATTATGTCAAATCTTGAACATTATCGAAAGATTGATCATAATCAAAAACGAAAGTAAAAATTGGTTTTGTGCATTTGGGTCAAAAACAGGAATAGTATCATAATATAGATTGTTTCTTATCATTCATCCTCAGTGGTCAGCGGTTTTAAGAAAGGTAAAGTAAGTGAGAACCGAACTGTCAATCAAAAGAACGAACAATCCATGGACAAAGCCAACATCGGAAACAACAAAGAAACAAGAACACCACTTACGTATGGGACAAAAAAGAAAAATTAAGACACCTAGATGATCAACACGGACCCAACAAAACCATGGGTGAGATCAGGTGTACCGGTAGAGTAAGCATCTCTTGCTTCTTATAAGACACCCGCCGTGTTGAACATGTCAACTCCGGTAGTAAAGTCAAATCCGATAGAGGAAAAACAATCTTTAGTTGTAGAGGGAAAGATCTGTTGTCATCTGGGAAACAGATATTCCATAGCGATCCAAAAGATTGTGATGTCGACCGTAAAACTTCTGTAGTAATGACTTTAAGTTTTTGGTAACGTACACTTAAGTAGTCTATTTGTAAGCAAATGAGCTCTACCAAGGATGTCACTGTAACGACCACAAGCCCTTGAGTAGCGAATGAGTTGTGAGATGTAAACTTCATATGCTGGTGCTTTTGGAATGTAGCTACAAAGAAAAGGAAAGTTGACTATTGGAAAAGTGAAGTCATCGCGTTTGTCATACAGCCTAGTTTGTAATGTACCTCTGTTGTCAATTTCAAGATGAAGGTTAAGGAACAAGTATCTGTAGTATCTTTAATTTCAAGCGCTTTTGGATAAATAAGATGAAAAAAATCACCAAAGCGAGGGTTGTTTAGTGATAAAATATCATCTATAAAATGGAAGCTGAATTATCTTTTTTCCTTTAGAAAATGTTGTTTCTCGCCCTCACTGGTTTGTATAATGACAGTTTCTTACATGTCCAGTTGGCTTTTCCATTGTTGACGCTCTGATAATGTTCGACATAGCTATCACCCAATCTTCCTTTGTCTCATCCACATATATCATCTTGCAGTATTTACAATCGACGGCATACACTACATTTTAAGTATTGCACGTGAGACATGTTTTTTAGTTTGAAGACTTTAGCCGGTCCTACTACTTCATTTCTTTCCCAAGTAAAAGGACAAGTCAGACAGCGAGAATGCCCCAGAAATGTAGCCCATTATTCCATATTTATTTTGTTCGTTCATTTTAATTTGGGACTGTTACAAAACATATTTTTATATGATCAATTTATATCTTGGTATAGATCTCATTCAAAATAAAGAAAATTTAAAATTTAAAAATTTTAAATCATTTTATGTTAAACGATAAAGTAAATCTAAAGCATTCTAAAATAAAAACTGGAGTTAATTTGATTGATATAAATATTATTGGCTTGCTAACATGGTCTTTACCTCAAGCCAGTGGCTCAAGTTGGTATTTTGATGACCGTTACATACGAATCCGCAATACCATGTCAAAATAAAAGAGCAACATCATGATAACATAAAAAGCATATTACTATATGGTTGTTATATTTCGCGGAGTGTTAATTTTCGCGGTATTCGCGTTTAACACGATTAGCGCGAAAATCAATACCCGCAAGCATTTCACTATAAGCCTAAATTTAAATGTACATTACGACTTTTATTAAAAATAAGCAAATATAAAACCCCGCAAATAAATCCAACCCTAAAAACCGCGAATATAAAGCCCTATACAGTAACCGTACAGAGAGTTCGTTAAGAATATTTTGAGAGATGAACTGAGGATTGATTTATAATCTCGATATTGTACCAATCGCTTTCTTCTCTTAATTTCCCCTGTGACAGTTTTTACATAATTCAACTGTAATCTCGGTAGTGTGTTGTTATATGCTCTTTTACTTTGCTAATTAAATATCACGGGATCTGACATTGTGCACACAAGTCAGACAGCGAGATCGCCCTAGAATTGTAGCCCACTATACCATTTTTAGCTCACCTGACTATGCCAGGGTGAGCTATTGCCATCACTTGGCGTCCGTCATCCGTCCGTCCGTCGTCCCTCCGTCGTTAGCTCACTTTCAAAAATCTTCTCCTCTGAAACCACGGTGTCAAATGGAACCAAACTTTAACTGAATCACATCAACTATAACAGATAGAGGTTAAGTTTAAATGCAAAAATGTTCAGCATGTTAAGATCTACCCACATGGAAATTTTGAAGAAAATCCAAGTACCTATATATGAGTTGTGGTCCTATATTGGTCAAATTTTCGTGATTTTTTACTTTTTGTCCTATATTTCAAAAACGCTTGGAGATAGAGGTCAAGTTTAGATTGCAAAAATGTCCAGCATGTTAAGGACTATATTTTATTGAACACATTCAAGTTTTCCGACCTTTTCCAAGATGGCTGCCAGCGGAAAAATTAGTTTACTATTTGACCTAATGGGAAAATTCATAGAGAGAACTTCTTCTTGAGAACCACCAAATGGATTTGAACCAAATTTGGCATGAATGATGCTGATAAGGTGCTGACCAAGTGTTGTTACTTTGGTGCCGATCCGTCATCCAACATAGCCGCCAGCGGGGATCTTAATTTTAACATTGGACCCCATCGGAAAAGCATACAAAGAGCTTCCTCTTGAGAACAAAATTAATGAATGGATTTGAACCAAACTTGGCATGAATGATGCTTATGAGGTGCTGACTAAGTGTTACTACTTTGGTGCCGTCATCCAACATGGCCGCCAGCTGGGAACTTAATTTTAACATTGGACCCAATGGTAAAATGCATACAAAGAACTTCTTTTTAAGAACCATTGAATTGCTTTAACCCATACTTGGCATTGATAATGCTTATGAAAAGCAGACTAAATATTTTGACTTAGGTGCCGATCCGTCATAGTTTATGACCGACAGCATTGGACCCTATGGGAAATGGACACAAAGATCTTCCAGACAACTGCTGAATGGATTTAAATCAAGCATGACATGAAAGATAGAAAAAAGAAGGGAAACGGGGAATGTGTTTAAGAGACAACGACCCAAAGGGGAGTAATAACAATTAAAAGCCACATAAGATCATCAGTGAGCGGTGAGAAAACCCCACACCCAACGGCAGGTCGGAGTCGGCCCATGAATAAAGATAATAAAGGTTAAGCGAAAAAAACATCATATTAGACCCTATAGACATAAAGTAAACTAACTAGAAAAAAGACAAGACACACAAAGGCTTAATAAATTTCCTGACTAAGGACAGGCGCAAACCTGCTGCGGCGGGGTTAAACTAGTTTTATTGGGCCCAAACCTTCCCCCTAGCCAATGTGATAAATAAAAAAACAATAGTAACAACAGTAAAATTCAGTAAGCAACAGGACTGAGTCAATTGTGAAAAATTAAACTGAAATAACTAAATATACGGACATAAACATGAAATCACAAAAGACTACTAGCAATTAACTGACAAGCCAGCTCCAGACCCATTACCAGATGACAAATAAAATTATGTACCCTCAGTATACAGCTTCCACCAAGATCCCTTCCCGTGAGGAGTTTTAGCATAATGATGTAATGCATATACCAGAATACATAAACAGAAAAGACACACAAAGCCTTAATAAATTTCCTGACTTAGGACAGGCGCAAACCTGCTGCGGCGGGGTTAAACTAGTTTGGCCCAAACCTTCCCCCTACAGCCAATGTGATCAATAAAAAAAAAAACAATCGTAACATCAGTAAAATTCAGTTGGCAACAGGACTGAGTCAA
>MJUU01007790.1:113316-126220 GCA_002080025.1 Modiolus philippinarum
TTTAGCATAATGATTTCATGCATATACCGGAATACATAACCCGTGTCCATGCAATACAGATTTTAGAAATTTAGAATGTGTTTAGTTAAAATGCAAAGACCCTATCAAAAAATCAATGTTAATACCAAAGAAGGCCATACGTAATGACTTGACGACAATACCGTAATTATAACCCTTATGAATTAGACGATTTAAAGGTTTTATAAGTTTGTTAGGCGAGTTTAAGTATTTTTTACTCTTATGTAAAACATTACCGTAAAATAAGGGATGTGAAATACCAGCCTTGATTAGATGTTTACAGGTTACATTGTATTTATGAACTAAATCTTTATATCGATGATAAAATTTAGTAAAGGTTTTAACTAGTTTGTGATAACGAAAACCATGATGTAATAGTTTTTCAGTTATGAAAAGATTCCGTTCATTAAAATCGCAAACGTTATTACATACTCGAGGAAATCGAAAAAGTTGAGATATGTAAACACTATATGATGGCGCTAATGGAACATCGCCATCCAGAAATGGATAATTAACTATGGGAAAAGAAAAATCGTCCCTTTTATCATAAATTTTATTCTCTTATGATGTGGCTGCAATATCTATTTCTTACACGATAAGATAATTTTTCGTATTACTTAGTGATAATTTTTATGCTATCATTTCATTGTCCTTTCATACGATTAGATAACTTTTCAGCCGTATTTTCATTGGTTGTTCTGGAGGTCAAACATCAGGTCTAACCAACGTCATGGCAATTCCTTTTTAAATTCCGTGCTCATTGCATTATAACGTTTGCATTATTTTTTTTTATTTCATTGGAAAAGAAGAAGAAATGAAAAAAAATGAGTTTCGTGTGTACACACCTATTAATGCATTCTCCCAAAACAGTTGAACATATTTTGGCCACTTGAAATATATTGTTTAATTGGTAAAAATAAGTTTCCTTCCTGTGTTATGATGTAATGTGTATTGGGATCATTGACGCGTGGAAATTGACATCAGAATCAGTTACCGCAGAAACAGAGAAATTTACACCTACATTCGGAACATTTTCACTCAACTGACAAGCAGAAATTAATTTTATTACTGTAATGTTGTTAAAAACTGTAATTACAATTCAACTGAGCTTTCACTCAGGTTTGTCAGCTGCGAGGAATCATGTACTTGTCATTGCTATTGATTGTTGTGTACCTACATCTACATCACTTATCGTTGTTTATAGTTTCTACTTTATATACGGGGAAAATTTATTGTTAGACTTTACATTCATTATAAGGATAAGTTTAAAGTGCAAAATCAGTCTTCAATGTGTTCACAAACTCAACAAACTAAATTCTCCCAACTTAGCATGATTAGGAGAACACGACAGAATGGTTTAAAGATGAATTTTATCATAAGAGAAATAGGTTTCTCAACTCGTGAGGCTTGTATATCGCTTTTTATCACATCTCGCTATTTAATTACAAATAATAATTAACTCGCTGAAGCTCGTTAATTATAATTGTGTAATTAAATAGCTCGATTTGATAACAAGCGATATACAAGCCTCACTCATAATGAAACCTATAAGTATCTAATTTACCATTCGTTATATCAAAATTGACGTCTAAGAACGTACAATGATGATTATCAGAATTGGCTTTATTCAAAGTAAGTTCTTTAGGGTAGATGTCCTTATAATACGTATTGAAGTCGTCATTATTTAAAGTTAAAATATCATCCAAATATCGGAAAGTGTTGTTAAACTTTTCAATCAAATGCTGTTTAGATGGGTCTTTGCTGATGTTGGTCATAAACTGAGATTCGTAGTAGTACAAAAAGATGTCCGCTTTAAGTGGTGCACAATTGGTACCCATAGAAATTCCTATGACTGGCGATAAATACAGTTACCGAAACGAATGAATATATTGTCAAGTAAAAATTCAAGTGCTGAAATCATATCAAAACAAGTCCAATTAGTTGAATTCTTTTATTTTGTATTACTAAAATGTGTTTTAAAGGAAATAGAACATATATATTCACAATCGGATTTTTTGAATGCACATTGAATAAGACGTCTGAATTTTTCCTTTATAAGATTATGAGGTAAGGTAGTATAGAGGGTAGAGAAATCAAAACTTTCAAGGGATTCAAAAGGGGCATTATAAGCATTCAATTTATGGAGAACTTCCAATGAATTTTATACACTCCAAAAATGATTGACACCACTGTTTTCATATACTTTGTTACAGAAATTTATAACCAGGTTTTTAATAGCAGTCAAAGTATTAGTGAGTATAATAGAAACTTTAGTTGTAGAACAGTGACTAGATGACAAAATGAATCTAGATTTATATGGCGTTTTGTGGAGTTTAGGAACCCAGTACATAGTTCGAACTGTTTTACTATCAGGTTTAGCCTGTAAAGATGTGGCTGTTAGAAGATGTATGTTTGTAATTTCACTTTCCGTTAATTGGGTCAATTGAAAAGTATGTGAACTGGTAATTTCTTTTTGGAGTACTTCTATATAATGTTTACGACAAACTATGATGATGTTATTAGCAGCCTTATCAGCTGGGACAAAAACAAATTCCTTTCCAAATTCTTTAAGTTTTATTTGGATGCGAGAAACGGTGGGTTTATTTTTGTTGTCATGGCGGAAATGTTGTTCAAACTGTTTAATTCGGATATCAACAATTTTCATAAAAGCATTAAAGAAAGAATCCAAAGCTTTTTTGTCAACGTGTTCACGTTTAACCCAATTTTTACAATAAGTCTTTAGTGAGTCGTGGATTAAATAAATTTTAGCAGGTGGCCTATATTTTGGACCTTTCTTTAAGAAATTAATAAGCTCTTTGTCCTGCAAGATGTTGAGATCTCCTGTGATTAAATGGGAGCTAGGAGCATAGGCGTATTTTGAATTGTTGCAATTTCATGTATCAGGCACAGAATTGTTAATGTTTGTATCTTTACAAACTTTACTGTAATTGAAGACGTACTGCCGGCTGGGTTTCTTGTATACGTAACAAATGATGGGAAGTTCTGTATTTTTGAAATACCCAGGAATTTTTTCTTGAACCGAATGATCATTTAGAATGCCAGCAATATTTAATCCCCATGAAAGATGCCTGTCAGGTGCTGACCAAGTGTCACCAGCTGTGAACTTAATTCAACAGAAGATCTCCTTCTAGAGAACTGCTGAATAGATTTAAACCAAACTTCGCATAAATGATGCTTATGAGAAGCTGACCAAGTGTTGTTTCTTCGGTGCTGATCCATCATCCAATATAGCCTCCAGCAATAAATAAGACTCTAAGGGAAAAGATGCATACAAAGATGTAATAGAAAACCACTGAATGGATTCAATTTAAACATTACATAAATGAAACTTTTGAGATTTTGACCAAGTTTGTTACTTTGGTGCTGATCCGTCTTCCGACATGGGCACCAGTGGCAAAACTTAGTTTAACATAGGACCAATGGGAAATGCATAAAAAATCTTCTGCTCTGAAACTGCTTGAACAATTTCAGTAGAATTTTGATATGATAGTCCTTGGGTGATCCTCTTCAAAGTTTTGTGTTTAGTAGCTGGCAGCGGGGAAGGTGCATTCAAAAACCTTCTCTGAAACTGCTTGATCAATTTTAATTGAATTTTATAAAAAGTTTCTGATTTTTATGTACATACACCACCAAAGATGGACCATCAATTTGGAATTATAGTGCTGCATAGGACTCAGGTGAGCGATACAGGCTCTTGAGAGCCTCTTGTTATTTTGTTAATTCATTTTAATTTGGGACTGTTACAAAACATATATGCTGTTGAGGACTACGCCAGAAAATGGATTAAGCATGAACAAGATGAAGACCTTGATTCCCTTTCGGAGTGGATTAAGGCTGTGAGGACCATGATTCTTAAACGAATCAATCAGCTACGAGGGTCAATGAGAACTTAAGCATCATCAATTTTCAAAAATGCTGATGTGGCCAGTTACTTGTCCTCCATTCATGACAAATATGTCGTCGTTCCTGCCGATAAGGCCCCAAATAATATCATTTTTATTTGCAAAAATCATTATATAAATTGTTTAAAGAAAGAACTTGGCATTGATAATTCCAACGGCAATCCAACTTACGCAGCTACTACTCTGTCAAAGGAGGAGATATTACAGAACCATAAATCTGTTTTGCTTTCCTTCGGAATTTCCACCAAGGATGAAGACACAGATCTCCCCTCTTTGTACTGGGTACCTAATTTACATAAATGCCCATACAAAGAACGATACATCGCTGGATCTGCCAAATGCTCTACAAAACCTATATCTAAATTGCTAACCTCCATCTTGACAGCTGTTAAAGAGGGCCTTCAAAATACTGTGATACTTGCTTTTCAAGAAGCGGTGTGAATGAAATGTGGATTTTGAAAAACTCCAAAGATCTACTTGACATCTTAAACTCTAGAATATTATCACACTGTAACAGCATTAAAACTTTCGACTTCTCCACACTTTACACTACTATTCCTCATGAACAACTAAAATCTCGGCTGAAAGGTTTAATTCATAGATGTTTCTCACGTAAGAACGGTGAACGTAGATATAGGTACATTGTTGTAGGTAGAGAACAAGCCTACTTTGTGAAAAATAACTCCGAATCGGAGAAAAAATATACAGAGGAAGAAGTGATTAAAATGTTAGAGTTTCTGATCGACAATATATTTGTCCAGTTTGGAGGACTTGTTTTTCAACAGACTATCGGAATTCCTATGGGCACAAACTGTGCGCCTCTCCTAGCCGATCTGTTTCTTCACTCTTATGAAGCTGAATTCATCGAAGGGCTTCTTCAAAATAAAGATAAAAGACTGGCACAATCCTTTAACTTTAGCTTCCGTTATATAGATGATATTTTGTCGCTAAACAACCCTCGCTTTGGTGATTTTCTTCATTTGATCCATCCAAAAGAGCTCGAAATTAAGGATACCACAGACACTTCTACATCAGCCTCGTTCCTTGACCTTCACCTTGAAATTGACAACAGAGGGAGACTTCAAACTAAGCTGTTCGACAAACACGATGACTTCACCTTTCCAATAGTAAACTTCCCTTTTCTTTGTAGCAACATCCCAAAAGCGCCGTCATATGGAGTTTACATCTCCTAGCTCATTCGCTATTCAAGAGCCTGTGTTCGATACAATGACTTCCTTGATAGAGCCGGTTGCTCACAAATAGGCTACTTCAACAAGGGTACGTTACCCTAAACTTGAAGTCATCCCTCCAGAAGTTTTACGGTCGACATCATCATCTTGTGGACCGCTATGGGATATCTGTTTCCCACATGACAAAATATCTTTCCCTTTAAAGCTTAATTGTTGTTTCCTCTACCGAATTTGACTTTACTACCGGATTTGACATGTTCAACACGGCGGGTGTCTTATAAGAAGCAGGAGATGCTGACTCTACCGGTGCACCTGATCTCACCAATGGTATTATATTGGGTCCGTGTTGTTCATCTTTGTGTGTGAGTGTCTTCATTTTGCTTCTGTGCTGTACCCATGTTGTGTCTTTGTTTTTTTCTCCCCCTTGTTTTTGTTTCTGGTGTTGCAATTGTCCTTGGATTGGTCGCTTTTAGATTGACGGTTCGGTTCTCACTTACTTTATATGATCAATTTATATCTTGGTATAGATCTCATTCAAAATAAAGACAATTTAACTATACAATTCATACCTTACTGTTACGGAATTCTCATGAAAAGTACTTCCGTTTCCTGTAGTTCGTGGACAATTCACACCTTAGTGTGATGAAATTCACATGAAAGTATCTCCGTTTCCTTTATTCTAAACATAGCATGCTTAATTTAAATATAAACTTGCATTGGTTTTAGAAAGAAAAACAAGCTTTTCTTTTCGTGCACCTGCATTTTATTACGTTAATACAATAATATTACTATTTTCAGAAAAATGACTTAAAACAAAAATCCAAATTGAAGTCGGTAGACTAATACCAAAGTAAAAATGATGAAATGGGGAATTCAAAAATCAAAAATCCAAAATCACGGCAATTCATATTCAATACAAATTGAAACAACGTGACAAAGACAAAACAAATGAACAAAAAAGGACAAGAACGCCACAAAACTAAAGCACCAGCAGTGTGAACTCCTGCATAAGGTGCTCCGGAAGGGTAAGCATGATTTTCTCCACCCGTGGCACCCGTCACACTGCCACATGAAAAGTCCGGTTTTGTCACAGTCAATTGTTCAACAATTTGTTCAACAAGTTCTTCAAGAACTTTATCATTTCGTTCCAAGAATAAGACTTAGTGTGAAATATATAGATGACCAATTTCCTTTCAGGCTATTCTGAGTCAAACAGACCCAATGTGCTAACATTTCAAATTTTACCGCCATTCATTGAAAATCAAGAAGAAAACACTTTACAAAAATTCAAAAAAAAATTAATTCTAAACTAAATTAAAAATATCTGTTTTTATTTTAGATACCTAATTAATTTACCAGTCTGGAGATATTATATGGCATACATTTTAACAATTTTAACCACCCATATTTAACCTTGGTCTTCACTGTTAATCTGAATGTAGGCTACATAAAATTTTGAACTGGTTACCGCAAGGTAATTAGTATCGTGCTTCCTTCAATCCCTTCTTATTTGAAGACGCTGACCAGATCAATACATTAAGTAATTTTAGATTTCAGTGCAAAAGATTTATTACATCCTTTACAAGTATACTTCGAATCCTCGTGTTACCCTCTGATGTAGTATTCGAGGCTGTTTTTTTTTTCTGGCTGAAGGTTGATATGGAGATTTCACATGTATACAGACCGATACTTTGATTCCGAGGAT
This sequence comes from Modiolus philippinarum, assembly GCA_002080025.1. NCBI lineage: Eukaryota > Metazoa > Mollusca > Bivalvia > Mytilida > Modiolidae > Modiolus > Modiolus philippinarum. The sequence continues at coordinate 120,153 of MJUU01007790.1, forward strand.
TACATAGATAGATTTTCCAGTGGCAACCGAAAGATATATATGAGGTTATTTCGAAATCTTGGCACTATCCACAGACACATCGTATGTTGACCAGCACAATGAAAGTTAAATGGGCCTTCATAAGTTGGAATAATTTATGGCCAATCAAGTGTTAAAATTTAAGAATAAAAAGAATGTTTAGTCTCGTGAAAATGTTATTATAAAAATATATGTTGTGCAATGGCCACAAATTAATGTAAATAAACAAAGTAAAAATGGTATGGTAGGTCACAATTAAAAGGTAAAATTAAACAAAATATACAACTAAAAAACAGCTAAAATATCCAAAACGGGTTGAAAGGAATTTTGTTAGAATTAAATGTATTCAGGGTTTTAGTTGTGTATTGTTAGCCAAACCTATGAGTGAAATTGAAAACTATGTGTATCTCCATTTGATGCTAGAGTTCCAATCCAGGAAAAGATAACAACACTTTATTGAAAGGGCTATATTTTTGGGATTGATTTAGGGATTTCAGCGGTGGATTCGGGATTTTGGAATAGAGCGTAAATACCGAAATCTTATAAAAACTTTCATACTTTTTGACAATATTTTATATTAAAACCCTATACACATTTCATTTCTCAGATAATTGATAATATGATATACTGGAATTTTAATAAAGAACTTTCACAATTATTTATTTTCATTTTCTTTGGCGGACTAATGAAAGCCCGTGTGCCCCTTTGAATCCGCAACTGGTGTTGTGTAATTTCGGATTATATTCAACATATTTTTTCGTTGATATTTTAATCAATTTGATTATTGTCAAAACTTTTTCCATCCAATTCATACACATATACTTCATTTTTCCTGCAGCAAAATACACAACATTTAGTGAAATTACTAAATTTAGCAGTGTTACGTCTTCGGCTGAACTTATGAACGATAACTTTTATCGTAACGTCGTTTCGAAACGTCCCACCTTAAAAATGACCACTTCCCAACTTGACGAACAGTGAAAATGGATAGAGCAAATGATGTAAAATGTAGCCTGGTGTTAGAAGGGTTGATTAAAATATGAAGAAATTGACTTCAGTTGCTCCACTATATGGTCTTGTCTTTAAGTCCTAGGAAATCAATTGATAAACAAACACAAAATTTCAAACGTTTGTTTATAGAAGCATTTAAACCCCTTATAGTTCCTATATGAATATAAGTGAGTTTTTTCCCCTATATAAAGAAATATATCAGACAAGATAAAGGTTTTGAGCATAAGTTTATTCTGGTCCTCTCATACACACAATTTTATGTGTGATTGAACAATAAAATAGCTGCAAATTTCGCACACCTCTTGACTAGATATACTCAAACATGTTATAATTTGACAATGTATAGATAAAAGAGGGATTTTTCTCGTCAATAATCCACTTCTTCACCTACAGTACATTCTATAATCATTTTCAAATAAATCCAACTTGAATATAGATGAATCAATAAGCCGTAAAATAATTTAACGGATACAAATTGGGATTACAATAGATTATGAGGTGGCATACTGTCCAGTGCCATATACTGGCATGATGCAGTAAAATGTATCCCGTGCTTGAGGTGTATGCTCTTCTTTATATTTACAGTAATGGAGTTTTTGTTTTGGAGGTAACTTCCTATTTTGGTCCTAATATATTTTACTTGCCTTCTTATAACATTTTAGTTTCTTGATATTTGGGTTATTGGATGTTACCATTGATTTATTCACTTTTATACCTTTTTGGGGCCATTTAGGGCTTGCTATATGGTGTGAGGTTCCTCACTGTGTTAAGGGGATAGACTTGGGATAGGAGTAGATAACTCTGTCTTTCACTTTTTTATTACTTACATAAACAAATAGAATCATTACAATAGGTATTATCAAAATTTTAAAATTGTATCTATACAATTTTTTTCACACAGCAAATAAATATTATTAATTTTGTCATGAAAACAAATACCCAACATCCAGTTATTTATAATGAGTGCATTTTACTCTACAATTTTGTAAGACTGTGCAAAGATAGTGAAAATATGTAAAAGTAGAATTTCTTCCAAGGGAGGTAATTTATAGCACAGATTCAGCAATTTTACTGATTCTAGATTAAGAAAAAATGGGACGGTAGAATTTTCTAAAATTTTAATATATCGTACATATACTAGTTTTCTTTCCATCCTCAGTTTTTGGTGAAAATTAAACGACAGATTTTTTTACAAGAAGTGTTTAATAGTGATCAAAATAGAGTAAAAATTTCAGCCTATACTATTCAAAACACCCATGTATTTCAGTTCAAACTAGTTAAATTTACTATCATTATTCATGCTTACTTTCACACATGTCTAAACTAGAATTTTTCATTTGAAATAATCTAAAATCAAATACAATTTTAATAAGAGCCAATTTTATACACCACAATCAAGTCCTGAATGGACCAAATAATATGAGGAAACAGGGTATTTTTGATGACCACTAAACATAAAACGGGACGGTAAAATTTGCTGAAAATTGCTGAAAGTCGACATGAACATGTGCAGTTTTAATACTGAAAATATTAAGAAAATTAAACGAGTGGAAAGTGTTAGGTTTTCCCAGGTCTACCCCCTTAATCTGGATATTGGATGTTGTCTCCTTGACATTTATCCCATTTCTTTTCTTTTTCATATGAAGCCTTTAATAAGCATATACATCCAAAAGATATGGCAAGGCAAAGTTAAGTATCGAGCATACAACTCATAGTTATAATTGTATTAGAGAAGACCGACTTTTAGGTACTACGTGTAATTCTGCTTATACAATGCAGCATGTTTTACTTCATTGTGTCGATGTGGCTGACACACGAAACACATTGTACACAGCTGAATCTCTTAAAGAATTTTGTACTAACGTCACTGGCTACAAATTATTAAATATTTAAAAGCTGTGAATTTCTATAATAGTAAAGTTTATATTAACCAATTTTTAAACGTCATTAAATATGATATATTTATCTGAAATTGTCCATTACGTGGGTAACCATTTTTATCTGTAAATAGCAATGTGTATTAAATGACTGTTTTTACTATATATTCATAGTACTATCAACAGTTCACACCATGATATAGCTGAAATACTGCTGAAGTTGGCGTTAAATACCACCGATCAATCAAACTGGGGTAATAACTTCGAAAAATTTTTAATTGGATTCAAACTTCGTAATGTCAAATTAGCAGTATTATGAAGTTCTTTATATTGCTATTTCGATAAGTAATGTAGATATAATCAAAGGAATTTAAAGACCAAAAATAAAAATATGCTTAAAAGCTAGAAGAACGCAAATAATACAGGGCTAAAGGAATCGTTTAATGTTTGAGCCAGCCCGAAGGAGATCCTCTTCAGATAAATCAAATTTCGCAACCTGTGATATAGTAATTTTCCACACACGTCGGTTTTGGACAGTACGGAATTACTACATGACTTCACTAGTATTACTCTTGAGTAGTAATGGAGCGCCAATTTAGCTTTTTGGGGAAGGGGGGATGTCGCTTTCTGAAAAAGAATTCCGGCAAAATTTCCAAGACCAGAAATTTAGTGAAAAAGATAATTACCAAGGGGCAGGATAAGGCTGAAAAAGGACCACGATGACCTAAGCAAAAACTCTTGCATGGACCGTAAAACGGTGAGAAAAAAACCAGGCCGGTTGAAAAATTGCATGAGAAAAATATCCATGATCAGATAATCCTCGCAAGAAAAACATAAATTATAAAATTTGACTGGTTCTCCCTAACTTTCAACCAGCAGAGCCATTGCCCCTGTTGTAATAAAGTAATAACATATCAAAGTTGCAGTTAATTTAAGTTTTGCTGATAGAAATTTTGACAAACTAAGTTTCTTCAGTGTAGATAAAATTAAAATATTTGGAATGTCAGAAAACACAATATATTTAAAAATTAGAAGAGCACAAATAATATAAAGGGTATAAAAGTAACGCCAAAATCATTTGAGATATTCGGGTATTTACAATAATTATTGCGCATCCATCTCCCGGATCTGGTTGATATTGAAACTTTACCATTAAAATGCCGTAAAAATGATTTTGAATTGATTATAAATAATACTGAAGTTACTTTGAATTTAGTTTCTGCATATGCGCATTTAAACAGCTTATGTCTCTTAAATGCAGATCAAATCAAAATATTTGGAGATCCATAAATCGAAATATGTGTAAAAGCTGACAGAGAACAAATTGAAAATAGGATCTAAAAAGGAAGCCAAAATCAGCTAAGGACAGAGCTATGCAAGAGGGAGATACTCCTTAGTTTAGAATAAAATTTTGTTAAATTCAGATATTGCAAGTTTCCAAATCAAACTAGTTTTCAGCACCGAAGTACTGGCTACTGGGTTGATGAATACCCTGGGGGCTAACAGTCCACCAGCACAGGCATCGACCCAGTGTTAATTAAAAACAAAATACCGAAGTTCTTGTTAATAAATAACTATTTCTTTTGAAACGCCTGTACCAAGTCAGAACCATTGCAGTCGGCAATTTTTCTCGGTAGTTTCCACCTGATTTGTCTTTTTCTCTCATGGACTTCGGCTCTTGACAACTCTGTTCGGTAATTTTGTTATTACCCCCATTAAGTAAAATGAGCAACATTTATGAAAAATATGTCATTTTTTTGCTCCTTTTGTAATAAGGGGAGTTAACTGCATAGAAATAAAACCAAAAGAAAAAGAAAAAAAAAATTATCTCTATATTTTAACATGATTCTTCAACACACTTGCTACATTTTCACATATACAAGCGTTTTATTCATATAAAAAAATTGTATTTCCCTCTGCATCAAAAGGGCCAAAATCTTACTATTTTCCGGAATAACGAGTTCGGTGACCTATTGATTTATTTACTAAAGTTTTGAGGTGCATTTCATAAATATTCAATCAGAGAAAAATAAGAAAAATCTAGTCCCCGAACTACTTTAAGGAGAGGGCTTTTAATGTGAATGATACTCCTAAGTTTTATTTATATAAAGGAATCTGGCGTGTTTAAAAATACTATAAGAAGGTCAGGGGTAAATGCCAAAATTTTTTCTTCGCAGCATCAAATATATATTAGAGTTATCTTTGGCATGTTTTAACGTTAAACATTTTGATAAGATTTCTTCTTTAAAAAAGGTGAAAATGGACATGTTTTGTTTTTATTCTCCTTTGTCTGAAATAACATCTGGTACACGTATGCATTTATTGTTTTATTGAATATCCACCAATTGGTATTTATCTTAAATCTCACACGAAGGCTAAGGGTTTCATTTTCTAGATTTACTCCTGATATGTGTTTCTTAATACAAGTTAATGGATCTCGTGTTGTATGTAGGTTGATGATAGTATATTGGTATAACAATAGCGCAGTGATGACATTATACTGTCCCTTTGTTGAAATATATACAAACGTAAGATAAAGTCTCTTATATAAAGAGATTTTTGCATGAACAGACCTAGTATTGAAAGTAATCTGAAAGTACCTGGTAAGTGTTTTTCTTTCATGCGATATATTTTCCGTTTTTATATCAATTGTTCGTGTTAGAATAAGTTTATATGTAACTATACTGATTTTTTTTTATTCTGCTCACCTGTTGATAATGCCCACTCTGAAGATTTTTATATTTGCTAACAATTGACTTGATGAGTGTCCTCTGTTTGTCTTTATGTTGTAATCGTCCAATAGCTTGAGACACTAGTGCTTTTGTCGGTCAACGAATGACAGTGATTGTAAGAGCACTTTACTTTCCAGTTTAATTATTTTTGTTTACAATTCCGCATCCATGACCAGGAAAGACATAGATGTAGCGTTGTTCGACAATTAGCAAAGAATTCTGCTCAAACCGGTGCTAGGGGCCGTCTTAAATTTACTATGAGGTATGAGAAAAGCTCATTGTTGAAGACCTCATTGTGACTTCAAGATGCAGAACAGTAAAAGCGTTGTTCCATTGCTTGGTTCTACCATGTATTGGTAGAGACTTTGGCTAATGCTTATTAAATCCATATCCTTTCATAGTTTCGCCAGCACTTTGTTATGATTGTTCG
>MJUU01007790.1:126870-168501 GCA_002080025.1 Modiolus philippinarum
TTACCCACAAGTGCTCGGCAATTATTGTCTTCATGCAGTACTTAACTTACCCACAAGTGCTCGGCAATTATTGTCTTCATGCAGTACTTAACTTACCCACAAGTGCTCGGCAATTATTGTCTTCATGCAGTACTTAACTTACCCACAAGTGCTCGGCAATTATTGTCTTCAATACACATCGCATAAGAAACGAAACTGTAATTTGTTAATGATTGCCGCTGGGCCGTTACCTCTGATAGTGACCGACTGGAAGTCCCCGAGGGTATTCATCAACCAAGAAGCAAGTACTTCGGTGCTGAGCCGAAAACCGATTTTATTTGGAAACTTGCAATTTGTTTTGTTTAAAACAGTAACTTCGGTATTTAGTTATTTGTTACCACTGGGTCGATGCTGCTGCTAGTGAACTGTTAGTCTCTGATGCTTATCACCAGCCCAGAAGTCAGTACTTCGGTTCTGATCCGAAAGCTGATTTTATTTTGAACCTAACAATATCTAAATTTTTGTAAATTTTGTTGAAATCTTAGGAGTATCTCCCTCATGCAAAGATCTGTCCTTAGCTGATTTTGGCTTTCCCCTTAGAACATATTGGTTGTTCACTGTCGGTTTTTAAACATCTTTGAGCTAATGGTCTTCCGATTGCTTAGATTTTATCTGCACTGAAGAGACATAAGTTTGAATAAAGCCAATTCTAATAATCATCATTGTCCGTTCTTAGACATCAATTTTGATATAACGAATGGGAAATTAGATACTAAAAATTATGATAAAAGGGACGATTTGTCTTTTCCCATAGTTAATTATCCATTTCTGAATGGCCATGTTCCATTAGCGCTATCATATGGTGTTTACATATCTCAACTTGTTCGATTTGCTCAAGTATGTAATAAAGTTTACGATTATAATGAACGGAATTTTTTCTAACTGAAAAACTATTACATCAAGGTTTTCGTTATCACAAACTAGTTAAAACCTGTACTGAATTTTATCATCGATATAGAAACCAAGTTCATAAATACAATACAACCTGTAAACATCTAATTAAGGCTGGCATTTCACATCCCTTATTTTACGGTAATGTTTTACATAAGAGTAAAGAATACTCAAACTGGCCTAACAAACTTATAAAACCTTGAAATCGTCTAATCTATAAGGGTTATACTTGTTATTACGGTATTGTCAAGTCATTACGCATGGCCCTCTTTGGTATTAACATTGATTTTTGATAGGGTCTTTGCATTTTAACTAAGCACATTCTAAATTTCTAAAATGCATGGACACGGGTTATGTATTCCGGTATATGCATGAAATCATTATGCTAAACTCCTCACAGGAAGGGATCTTGGTGGAAACTGTATACAGAGGGTACATAACTTAATTTGTCAGTTGGTAATGGGTATGGAGCTGGCATGTCAGGTAGCTGCAAGTAGTCTTTTGTGATTTAATGTTTATGTCCGTATATTTAGTTCTTTCAGTTTCATTTATCACAATTGACTCAGTCCTGTTGCCAACTGAATTTTACTGTTGTTACAATTTTTTTATTTATCACATGTCTTAGGGTTAGAAAATAACATTTACCAATCAGCTATCAAACAGATTTTGCAAAAACATTTTTTCCTCAATCACAGTGTTACGTGTGCTGTTAACAGAGCAGGACATGCTTATCCTTCCAGGGCACCTGATGTTACTTTCAGTTTCACTGGAGTTCAAACTTTGAGTGCCTTTGTTTTAGATGTTGTGATTTCTATTTCTGTGCTTTGTATCTGTCTAACGTCATTGTATTCTGTGTCTAGCGTCATTGTTTTCTGTGTTCTCGGTTTGGCCATGTCTTTGGACTTCGATTTTTGTAAATTCCACTCTTTTGTTCCTTCGGTATTCTACTGCCGTTGTTGTCTACAGGAGGAAGGTCTGGGCCGAATAAAACTATAACCCCGCCACAGTAGGTGTGCGCCTGTCCTGAGTCAGGAAATTTATTAAGCTTTTGTGTGTCTTGTCTGTTTTCTAGTTAGATCGCTTTATGTCATTGGAGTCTAGGATGATGTTTATTTTGCTGAACTTGATTACTCTTTAATTAGGGGCCAACTCCTCCGACCTGCCGTTGGGTGTGGGGTTTCCTCACCGTTCATTGAAGATCTTATGGTGGCTTTGAGTTGTTATAACTCCCCTTTGGGTCGTTGTCTCTTTGACAAATTCCCCGTTTCCCTTCTTTTTTTTCTATAAGTTGTCGAAATGCACATAATGCAGAAACTAAATTCACAGTTACTTTTAAACAGAAATTTCCCTGTTGGACAGCTCTGTCCTTTGCTGATTAAGTTGTTTCTATATTTCTAAATGATCTACACTAAAGAGACACAAGTTAATGAAATGCAGAAAATAAATTCACAGTAACTTCGGAATTTTGTTATTTATTCAATCAAACCCTTTAAAACTAATCAGTACCTTTGGTTGTTGTATTGGTACATATACCATAAATATGAATAATAAACTTTCGTCAATCAAAAACATTCTTGTTTTGAATAGAATTTTAAGAAATTTAATTTTAAGGTGATATATAAACACATGGTACTTAAATATTTACAAAAGAGAGACCCAAGTTTAAAGTGAAAAAAAGAAAATAATGCAAACTCGACGATGTATAAAAAATCCAAATTATCTGACTTGTAACAGTGTTGATGATGTTGTCCAGCTGAATTGCATAAATAAGGTGCTAAAAGCATCTGACAGATCTTTTGGCAAATTCCCAGAAGTAAAATAAAAACGAAAATGTGTCCATAGGACACTGATGCACCCGCCAGATCGATATTAGCGAACAGGAAGTAGATGAGTGGCGGACTTGAAAAAGAGAGACACGGTTCAACTTATCATACAAAAGCTTTAGACCAAATATCAAATCATTACTGCATACACAAGCTGAGAAATCCCTGACAAAAAATTTAATGTATCACTATAAATGGAAAAATCAAAGCTATCGGCAAACAGGAAGTAAATGAATGACGGACTGTTACAGAGAAACACGGTATAACTCATCATACCAAAGCTTCAGACCAAATATCAAATCATTACTGCATATACAAGCTGAGTGTACGGACGGACGTACGGATGGACAAGCCTAACGTAATGGCCCTGTAGNAAAAAAAAAAAAAAAAGAAAAAAAACATTTAGCCAAGTTAATTTCAGCTTTCGCTACATAGACAATGTACGTTCTCTTACAAATCCAAAATTCAAGGAATATTTACACCAGATCTATCCCAATGAGCTTGAAATTAAAGAGACTACTGATACACCTACATCAGCTTCGTACTTAGATTATTTAATATACATTGACAGAAATGGACGTTTGAAATCTAAGCTATACGACAAACGTGATAATTGTGAACTTTCCCTTTTTGAGCAGCAATCTTCTTACCTCTCCAGTCTATGGAGTGTACATTTCACAGTTTATTCGTTACTGTCGAGCATGTTAGTTTATACAGCGATTTTTTGAAAAGAGCAAAAACACTGTCCCAAAAGCTGCTTAGTCAGGGATTTGTTCATAATTTGTTAATTTCATCCCTTCAGAAATTATATGGCCGTCACCATGACATCATTGATAGATATGTTGTGTCTGTGTCCAAAATGAAAACGGACTTTTTCAGCTCGATTTCACGTCTTCGCGGATTTGACATAACTATATTTGACTCAACTCTTTAATGACTGATATTGTGACGGGTGCCACTAGCGGATCAGAACATGCTAACCATTCCGGTGCACCTGATGTCACTCCCGGTTTTCATGGGAGTTCAAACTATGAGTGCCTTTGTTCCTATTGTTATCTATTTTTTTCATGCATTATAGCTGTCCCGCGTCCTTGTCTTGTCTTTGTTTTTTTCTTCTTCTGTTGCCGTTTTTGCCATGTCTTTGGACTTGTTCCTTCTGTATTCTACTGCCGTTGATCAATATATCGTAAATATTTTAATTTGTTTGCAAACATTTGCCATTCACCGATTTTGTACTTTACATTAATCCAGGGTTGGCCGGGAAATACCAGTGGCGGTAATTCCCACTGGTAATTACCGGTAATTCCCGTCCTGGGAAATACTGCTTATTTTCAAAAATCGGGAAATACTGGGAATTATATATATATTAAAACCCTCTAGTCATAAAAATACTCATAACTATTTGTTTAAATTTACTTTCAAATTTACATTTCCTTTAAATTGTCTTTAAAATACTTTTAATTCATTTTTATATATAAAGAAAACAAGTGGATTTTTCACATCATTTTGAAAATTTAGTTAATTTTTATGAAAACATGCCTTTATAAATCAATATGATGTTTTCTTTTGAAAAATTACGCATACCCAAGCCCATCATTGGCATTTATGTTGTTTGATAATTAACACTCCCACAGTTGAGACAATTTTAGTTGTTAAATTAGATTTTGATGATAATTACTAGTACCTTAATGAATTTGATTCTTGTTTACACAAACATTTATACAAATGAATTGCATTTAAAGGTATTACAATGATTACCATTGACTGCAGGTGATGTTCAATAGTGAAAGTGGGAAGACTTTTATTGTTTAACCTATTTTGAATAGTCATATGAATGAAATTGTCTTTGTATAATTCCATTGAGACATATCTATTTCATTTGCAACACTTTTAACTACAAAAGTATGAAGTCATATCATTTGACAGTATATTTCCCAGTATTGTCCGGGAATTCCCAGTATTTCCCGGGAATTACCAGTATTTCCCACCGTCCTGGGAAATATGAGTATTTCCCGCTTTTTTGCCAACCCTGCATTAATCAAAGTCTTAATTTCACCCACGTAATAAAAAAAATTGTTTTTTCTGTTATGACGAGAAATTTTAAAATGACACTATTTAAGTTTTTTTACTCAGCATAATTATGTAAACCTAAATGTTGAAAGATTTTTCTTTTCATCTCCATTGGAAAAGTACTAAATCATTGGCCTTTTGAACAACAAAATAAAGATAAGTTATTTTAAAACAGTTTTTGTAGATGGCCAATTCGCTCTTGGCATTTTGCCATCTCATGTCTTCTCAACATTTTGAAGACCATTTACCAAAATATTTGTAAAAACTGTTCAAGAGTACTCCAATTATTGTACAAATAATATTTTACGAAAGGATATGTAGTAAATGAACATGAGACCATAACACATAATTATGTTAACTCCAACTGCAATAATTTCAATGAGCTGTATGGCCATTTCGGAAATTAATTCCTCATCAGCAGCACTTAAACCCAAACAAAGGAAATCCATAATTTCAAAAATGTTTAAAATGCATAGAACCAAACGAAATCCAAATAATCAGTAATATCAAATATCTAATGATAAAATTTCGATGGACGGAGTTAATAACTGGATGAGAAGCCAAAAAATCAGCTATGGACAGGACTATATGCACAAGGGAGATACTGTTTAGTTTTTTTTTTTATATATATACAAAACATTATTTAGATCTTGCAAATTATCAGATAAATCTGTTTTTGAACCACCACAGAAGTACTGATTACTGGGTTGGCGAATACCATATGGTACCTTAAGTTCACCAGCAGATGTATCGACCCAAAGCTAATACATCACAAAATACGGAAGTTATATTAAATTCTAGAAATAGCCAATTTGACACCTTTTTTTTCTTCAGTGCAGATCAGATACATCAATTCTGAAGACCAAAAGTAAAAAATATGTTCAAATGCTAATAGATAACTAATGGTCTAAAAGATAAGGGAAAATCGGATATGGACAGCGCTCTGTTTTTTTTCTGATATTTATACAAATATTATATAAAAAATGCTATTTTTGTTGTCATTTTTTACAGATGATGTCCTTCGGTCGTATTTGCAGCATTTTTCTGGTTATTTTTGGACAAACAAGTGAGTCGTTTTGAAGACTATAATTTCAAATGAAGGGTAAAATTAAACATTTTTGTTAATTATGTTCCTTTTAAATATTTCATTTTGATTTATTCTTGATGTTTATCCCATATCACAGTCGACACACACATTGAAGAATGCTATATAACCTCAAAGTTCTCGATATAGCTGAAATATTGCTAAAGTTGGCGTTAAGCAACAATCAATCAATCAATCAATCAATCAAAAGTTCAGATTTGTAATTGGATATGATTCTGCAGCTGATAGCTTACAAACAACAATATATATAGAATAATGGAAGTTTCGTTTTTGATACAAGAAATATTGGCGAACAATAATGGACGAGCCCCTTATCGGTAATTAACTAAAACATTTAGTAGAACAAATTTTGAAAATTTTGAAAATGAATGTTAATTTTCAACAAATCGTGAAATTGACTATTGATTAGTAAAAGAATTTGTATGATCCGGTAAGAGATGTTTATTTCTTTGTTTCATTGATTCTGATGGACAAAGTAGGCGTGGCCTAAGATACTTTTTGCCAATACTTTTTCATATTCGTGCAGTGGCAAATACTGATGTGAAAAATATTTGCTTCGTGAGATCAAAAGAAACTCATACAAACTACCGATAAATCATAATCATGACTATTCTAATATCTAATTAGTGAACCTCTCATTCATATATCCCTTCTGTCCTTTATAAGGGTCACGTGTAATATCCCTACCCCTTCATATATCCCTTTTGTCCTATATTAGGGTCACGTGTAACATCCCTACCCATTTATATATTCCTTCTGTCCTTTATTAGGGTCACATTTTATATCCCTACCCATTTATATATCCCTTCAGTCCTATATTAGGGTCACGTGTAACATCCCAACCCATTTATATATTCCTTCTGTCTTTTATTAGGGTCACATTTAATATCCCTACCCAATTAAATATCCCTTCTGTCCTTTATTAGGGTCACATTAAATAACCCTATCCATTTATATATCGCTTCTGTCTTTATTAGGGTCACATTTAATATCCTTACCCACTTATATATCCCTTCTGTCTTTTATTAGGGTCACATTTAATATCCCTACCCATTTAAATATTCCTTCTGTCCTTTATTTGGGACACATTTAATATCCCTTCTGTCTTTTATTAGGGTCACATTTAATATTTCCACCCATTTAAATATTCCTTCTGTCCTTTATTAGGGTCACATTTAATATCCCTACCCATTTTATTATCACTTATGTCCTTTATTAGGGTCACATTTAATATCCCTACCCATTTATATATCCTTTCTGTCCTTTATTAGGATCACATGTAACATCCCTACCCATTTATATATTCCTTCTGTCTTTTATTAGAGTCACATATGATATCCCTACCCAATTAAATATCCCTTCTGTCATTAATTAGGGTCACATTTAATATCCCTACCCATTAATATATATCCCTTCTGTCCTATATTAGGGTCACGTGTAACATCCCTACCCATTTATATATCCCTTCTGTCCTATATTAGGGTCACGTGTAACATCCCTTCCCATTTATATATCCTTCTGTCTTTTATAAGGACATTTTATATCCCTACCCATTTAAATATTCCTTCTGTCTTTTATTAGGGTCACATTTAATATCCCTATCCATTTAAATATTCCTTCTGTCCTTTATTAGGGTCACATTTAATATCCCCACCCATTTAAATATTCCTTTTGTCCTTTATAAGGGTCACATTTAATATCCCTATCCATTTTATTATCACTTATGTCCTTTATTAGGGTCATATTTAATATCCCTACCCATTTATATATCCCTTCTGTCTTTTATTAGGGTCACATTTAATATCCCTACCCATTTAAATATCCCTTCTGTCCTTTACTAGGATCACATTTAATATCCCTACCCATTTTATTATCACTTATGTCCTTTATTAGGGTCACATTTAATATCCCTACCCATTTATATATCCCTTCTGTCCTATATTAGGGTCACGTGTAACATCCCTACCCATTTATATATCCCTTCTGTCCTATATTAGGGTCACGTGTAACATCCCTTCCCATTTATATATCCTTCTGTCTTTTATAAGGGTCACATTTTATATCCCTACCTATTTAAATATTCCTTTTGTCTTTTATTAGGGTCACATTTAATATCCCTACCCATTTAAATATTCCTTCTGTCCTTTATTAGGGTCACATTTAATATCCCCACCCATTTAAATATTCCTTCTGTCCTTTATAAGGGTCACATTTAATATCCCTACCCATTTTATTATCACTTATGTCCTTTATTAGGGTCACATTTAATATCCCTACCCATTTATATATCCCTTCTGTCTTTTATTAGGGTCACATTTAATATCCCTACCAATTTAAATATCCCTTCTGTCCTTTATTAGGGTCACATTTAATATTCTTACCCATTTTATTATCACTTATGTCCTTTATTAGGGTCACATTTAATATCCCTACCCATTATATACCCCTCATGTCCTATATTAGGGTCACTTGTAATATCTCTACCCATTGTAATATTCCTTCTGTCCTTTATTAGGGTCACGTGTAATATCCCTACTCATTATACATCCCTTCTGTCCTTTATTAGGGTCACGTGTAGTATCCCTACCCATTTGTATATCCCTTCTGTCCTTTATTAGGGACACATTTAATATCCCTACCCATTTTAATATCCCTCATGTAATTTACAAGCCTACATGCATCTCATTCAATGTGTTGCATCATCCCAAATACCAGGACATCACTGACATATGTTTACACATTACCAGAAAGCTACTCCTGAAGGGATATGAGGCAGAACACACATTAACTTTTATTGTTGAGTTCCTCGACCTATTATATGAAACGGTTTCGAATCTTCAGACCGATTTGTGTAAGAACAAAAAGTACATTTCCTAACATTCCTTTCAATTCCATCATTTGTTGAAATTTGTTATTCGGTTGGCACATAAAGTATATTTTCTAACATTCCTTTCAATTTCCATCATTTATTGAAATTTGGCATTCGGTTAGCACATCAGGCAAATTTCCTAACATTCCTTTCAATTTCTATCATTTGATGGAATTTGCATTCCATTGGCACATAAAGTATATTCCTTAACATTCCTTTCTAGTTCCATCATTCAATGGAAGTTGGCATTCGGTTGCTACATAAAGTATATTCCTAAACATTCCTTTCAATTTCAATCATTCGATGGAATTTGGCATTCGGTTGGCAGATAAAGTATATTCCTAAACATTTCTTCCGAGTTCCATCATTCAATGGAAGTTGGCATTTGGTTGGAAGATACAGTATATTCCTGGACGTTCCTTTCGAATTCCATCATTCAATGGAAGTATCATCATATCGGTGCTGCCTGATATAGAAATAGTCAAGCTTTATACCTAGAGACTAAATATTTGAACAAACAAGACAAATATAAAGGATTGGTAAGTTTTCGCTCCCAATAATATTCCCTACTTTATGTTGTTCATCAGTATTTATGTCTCCATTTTTATGAAAAAGAAAGGAAATGGAGTAAATGTCAAGGAGACAACATTCCATATCCAGGTTAAAACGACCCAAAACAAAGCATCTAGGGGGTCACCGTACGGTCGTCAACACAGTGAGGAACCTCACACCATATAGCAAGCCCTAAATGGCCCCTAAAAGGATAAAAAAGTGAATGAATCAATAGAAACAATAGAAACAAACCACACCCAATAACCCAAATATCAAGAAACTAAAATTTTATAAGAAGACAAGGACAAGCCAATGACCAACATATTCCTGACTTGGGACAGGGACAAAAATTGCGTTTTCTTGGATCCAAACCCTCCCGCTATGTGTGGTGAATGGCTAAAAAATAAATACACAAAAAGGCTCACAGTAAAAATTAAACAAGAAATTTACATTAAGTACATTACCTTTGTTATGTCTCTGTTTCCTAGTATTGACGATGTCGTTATTGTCTTTGGATTATCCTTCTTGGACTGACGGTTTGATTCCCACTTACTTTAAATATCTTTTTGTTCCCATATACGATATAAGTCAAACTTTTTTGTCACAATGGACAGAATACATAATACGGGAGTTTTGAGACGTGTTCACTCCGGAAACAAATCTATTATTATTCGTAAAAAATCAATACATCAATACATTGAGAGGGAATCACTAATTAATGAACACTGTTGAGCTAAGGGTGGTTTATATTTAATCGATTTGTAGCGCTTCAAATTAATTGTTTTTCGTCAATTTAAATTTAGTTAAATAATTGTCATGCATATTCAATAGGGCTGGATTCCGATTATACTTCTCACTGGTATTTGAGGAGATCGTTTCCGCCTTCAATTACACGAGAGTTCCTATCTCGAAAGTCCCGTATTCTCCATGAAGCACGTTCAAAAGAAGACAAATTGTGACTTTGGCATTAACTACTTCCAGAAGAGTTCATATAACGTTTACAGCTATTATGAAACGTTAATAAGAACTGCAAGAATATAAGCCAAGTGCAAGTTTTAACAGACACCTCAAAACGGCAAACAGGTTGTGTTATGTTCCAATCCTTTTCAGTTACTCAAAGACCAGTGATCGATAGAGTGACTTCAGCTTAAGATACCCCTTGCTCCCAAATAGGCTACTTAAACAAGGCTATGTTACCTATAACTTGAAGTCACATTGCAGAAGATTTACGGTGGACATCATGATATTGTGAACCCGGATGGATATCTGTCTCCCAGATGTCAACAGGTCCTTCCCTTTGACAGCTCAAGATTGTTGTTTCTTCTACTGGATTTGACTTAACTTCCGGATTTGACATGTTCAACACGGCGAAACATGAAATGCTTACTCTACTGGTGTACCTGATTTCACTCCATGGTGTTTTTCATCTATGTGTATGTCTCTCTTTTTTTCTTTTCTGTACCGCACCAATGTGTTGTCTTTGTATTTTTTGTTCCAATGTTGCAATTGTTTTTGGATTATTCTTATTTTAGACTGAAGGTTGGGTTCTCACTTACTTTAATCGTTTTTTATTCAGACAGTGAAGTGTACAGTGATCATAATAATGCAGTGAAGAAGGATGGTAATCCCTTTATTCAGGCAGTCTATTCGTTGAAAAGGTATTGTAAAATATACGCTATTTATAGATATGTTGACTGCTTTTAGTAGAGTAAGTCGTTTTCGGACTGGCAATATCTGTTCAGCGTTGAGAAAGACAGATATGCGTTGGATAGGCATTCGCAACTTGATTTTGTGTTGAAAAGGACTGTCCAGTATCGAATCAACGCATATCAGCAATTCTCAATTTCAATGGACCTATGTTTCTGTCAATTTGTAAAAAAGTTTTGGCTGCTAGCAAGAATTCTGGAATACGCTTTTACTTGAAACACAGTAATATGGTGAAGATATCAGGAAACACTTACGATGGCCGAAAATTACAATCACATGCTACAATTTTTCAGGGAACTGCACAAGAAAAACAATAAAAAGACAAAAGACAAATGTAGGCAACGATAGGAACCTGGATTAACCTGACTTGTAACGACAATAGCAAGAGCTAGCGGCAAGATCAAACCTGTTTATGGCAACCCAAACCTTATTCCTTATTTCCATTAATTTTCTTATGAGCACAATTTGATGCTTTCTAAGGAGTGCATTCTTAGTATAAATGTGCAAATCTTTTTATCAATGCATAAAATAAATTATTTAAATCAGGTAAGAGATGTATTACAACAGGTTAGTGTACAAATAAATATCGGTAAGGGAGATGTAGTTTGTTACCGCATTTCAGTATGTACAGATAGAAAAAATAATATTTCGTTGAAAATGTTTTAATTGTTGTTTTGAATTTGGAAAATTTGAGGCATGCAGTAAAAAAAAACCATATAATACATGTAATAGTAGAGCGCAAACAATAAACTGGAACAAAAGAGTTTGCGCTTTTCAAATGTGCAGAAAACTTCTAAACTGACGATTTATTTTAGGAAAACTACAAAATTTTAACACTTTTATAGTAGTTATTTTGTATAGTTTTAACACCATAAATAAAATACAAGTCAACTCATATACAAGTTTATTTACAAGAATTTTGAGCGAATCCTTACCGGACGTATCAGTTTCACCAAAAGTTTAGAATAAATGTCAAATTCTCGATAAACGTACCATACGATTACGACCGCTTAAAACTGGTTATATAATCATTCGACTTATTTAAAACAAGAATTACCTGCATGTCAGCTGGGTGCATTAAAGTCGAAAACTATGCGTCCTCTTTATTACTTGCCCCCACCCCCTTTCTATTTGAAATCTTCATTAAAATGGTATTTCACAACTTCACATATATTGTCAAGATTTAGTTGATTTCTAGCGAATTTTATAAATGGGTCAGAATTCAAAAATGTATATTATATTTTTATAATTGTTATACCCATAAGTTTATGTCAGTTTATATAAAATAACAGGGTCTGTAAGTCTCGTCATGTGACACCGAGAAATCACGATAAAATTTGAATTCAAAAACGTTTCCCGCCAAAATATGACGTTTTGGGATCATGACGTCCATATTTTGTGCTTGAAACGTCATATTTTCCTGTCAAAAATGCAACTTCCGGGTACAAATGATGTACCCGGAAGTCCCAAAATTGAACGAGACTTACAGACCCTATTGTCCTGTAAAAGTTAGAACACATAATTTTATTCTTAACAGTGGTGACCGACATGAATGTATTCCATGCAATTGTTCTCATATAATTCAACATGTTTTCTTCACTGTGAATGTTGCCGATATCAAGAATGTTTTTTTCACTGCTAATGTCTCTTAAAGACATATTTACCCGCCTATTTACAAAAAATGCTGATTACAAAATCTTTCAATTTGATAAGACAATCAATTTATTTTGTAAGATTAAGGATGTAGTAAGGTTAGGTTTTTGAAATTTGTATAAGCCATTCGGATTTCTCGGTTTTTATCCATTATTCCCATGTTATATATTTTGCCCCATTACACCCAAATTTCTTGTCATCAAATGCTTCAGTAGCTCATTTCAGACCAGTAAGTCAAATTTCATACGATTGTAGATATTCCTTCTTTGTGAAAGTAACCAATAATGTCTCCATTTTGTACAAAGGTAAAAGTCCAAGAGAGACTTTCCCGCCATTTTTTTAAAATGTGAAATATCTTGAAAACAAGGTCCATAACCTTTCAATTTTTTAGCTGAATTTGTTTCTTTACCAATGCTCTTTCCATTTAAAGTATCAATTTCAAATTGTAGATCATTTTAATTTCACCTTACTACATCCTTAAGGATGTTCGCTGGTCATGTTTATGTATTTCTGTCAGATTTTCGGATTTCTCTTGTTTTATCCATTTAAAAGCTTAATAATGTTTTGCCTGGTGACCCCCTAATTTTATTCCATAATTTCATCTTATACATCTTTTGGAGCATTCTGACAAAATTTTATCCAATTTGTGTTATTTTGTCACATTCAGTATTTGATAAACATTCCTCGTGTTAAACCCATGAAAAATGCAGAGGAGTTCAGTTTCCCGCCATTTTTTAAAGCACTTGTATCCCAGTCATTTCATCGGTAACCTATTAATTTTTTTGGCTTGAATTACTTCTTTTACAATTTTTTAGCAAACAATCACATTTAATAGGAATTCTTGTTATTTTAAAATTGACCAGCGAACATCATTAAGATAAATCAATCGCTTAGTTTGTTATGTTGTGATACGCAAACCAACAATACTTATGATGTGATTTTAATGTTATTTTCTTGTATAAAGCTTAATCGCTAATTTGCTTACTTTCAATTGTTCAATTGTATTATCACTATACTGCGCTGATATGAACATATTATCGTTAATCTTAATGGAACGTTAGCAACATCGTATTAATATCCCATCGCGTGACGTTTCGTGAAAAAAAATATTTCCGAAAAGGAAGCGCTATATTTGAGCAAAAATAATTGGCTTAACTAAAATCATATCAGTGGAAAAAGAAATATAAAATATTTTGTAAATAAATAAAAGAATTAGCGATAAAAACGCTACAAGTAATTTGTTTTTATCGGATGGTTTTCTCAGCTCTCATTGCATCTTGTGCTGTCATACTCGATGCAAAACAAGCAGAGAATTCCATTCTTGCAAAACAAATTACAAGTAGTATATATTAATGGTTAAATGGGCATATTTTTATTATATTATATTATTGATAATTGTTCTTTATATTTAACAGTCTTTGCAATCAGATAGCCGAAATGTCGTTGAAGTTGGCTTGAAAAATCAACCAGTCTGTCATTACTCCAACATTTTTATGACATAGCTTTCAGTCACTAAATTGAATTGACGTACAATAGGGTTTAAAGTCTCGCCATGTGGATTCACGGTACAATTGTTATTCGAAAATGTTCCCAGCCAAACATGACGTTTTAGGATAATGAAATCAAATTGTCGTACAGTATACAATTTCGAGGTACTTACATTGTATACGAGAGTTACAGACCCTACAGACCGTATGACTACAGATCCTAATGACTTTAAAAATTATATAAGAATCTGTCGAAAATAATTTTACATTTATTTGATTGAATTCTATTCCAGCAAACGAGGAGGGTCTTGGGATAGCTATGTTGATAATTTGATAGCACAATCAAAAGATGCTTCCGGCCAATCCCATTGTGATAAGGCCTGCATTATCGGACTTGAAAATGGTGCTCCCTGGACAACCGATGGGCATGCCTTTGCCTTGAAGCTGCAGGACCAAGAACGTGTAGACATAGCTAATGCTTTTAAATCAAATGACTTTCCTGCATTTATTTCGAATGGGGTCATGGCAGAAGGTATTAAATACCAATTTGTACATGAACAAGGTGGCAAGCTTGTTCTTGCGAAAAAGAAAGGATCCGGGGCATTAACATTGCAGTCTTCAAAATCAGCTATAGTTATTGCCCATACCCCAGAGGGTAGTCAACAAGGTAACACAAATAAAGCTGTAGCAGTTATTGCCGAATACCTAACTTTGCTTGGAATGTAATACATGGACAATCTATCTCAATGTCAGTTGCCAACTGTCACAAATGTTGGTCATGAAGTATTGACAATTCTTACGATTACTAAATAAATTAAACATGTTATATAATCTGATTATGTATAATTAAATTAAACATGTTATATAATCTGATTATGTATAATTTGTCGCTTTCAAGTTAAGTGTGATCCTCTCTGCTGTTCAGGCCTAATATATTTCTGACCTTAAATGAAAATGAACAAAAGTATCAAGATGAGTAAAACTCATGCCTTGATCAAAACAGATTAACAAAAATGGCCATACAGCTCATTAAAATTAATTGCAGTTGGATTTAATATGTGGTATGGTCTCATGTTCATTTTTCTTCATATCCTTTCGTAAAATAACAACGCATTTTCCAGGTGTATAATTGGCACTTTTCACTATTTATAATTAAGAAAAAGAAACAAGGTTACTTGGTCTGTAGAACACCAGATTGGTCGTTTCTTTACGTGGTGTTTATTTGATTCAATATCTTTTATATTATATTTATGGAAGTATCAGCATTTTCAACTTGGATATATTGAAGAGCTTCACCTCAATTAGTTTTGTTTGGGACTATGGTAATTGGTGAATTAAGTACCCCAGGGAAACATTTTGAGTTACGATAAAACAGGACACACATCGTACATTCAAAATTCAGTTTTGTTTTTGAGATCCGTAACAGATAAGTTCAGTAGAAATATTTGTAGATCATAGTAACACGATAATAAGTCCTTCCAATTCATCAGCTGTCAAGTTTTTACATTTTAATTATAGAACCTTCGTCTGGAATAAAGTCTCCTCTAACTGATCTTTTCAAATATGCATATTTTCATGATTATCTGTTAGAAGTTAAAACCCCACTTTTTTGTAAATGGCTAATAAGTCTTGTAGTGAGTCATTTGAGACCTTTTATCAAATATTACAATTAGGAGCTCGACGTTTTGAACATTTTCTTGAACAAAGTTGTTTCCTTAGCTGGTTAATCTCTATCAGATTGAAAAAAATGTTCAGGTTATTATCTTCAAAAAGGTTATGATTCGATCTGGACTAAAGAGACATAAGGTGTCGTAATGGCCAAATGCAGAAATTAGATTACAGGAACGTCAGTATGTCGTTCTCTATCAGACTTACAAATATTTACAAAGCGCATGAATTCAAAAATTGTCTTTCCAAACTTATTAATCCATTGAACAAACTTATTCATAAAAGATATAATTACAGCATTGTTGTTAAATCTTTACCTCTGGTTTTTGTTTACAAAGATATTGATCAGCTCCTAAATGCTTTACACGGTAACTAAATTAAAACAATTTTCCATAGTGGCAGTATTTGGCATTACACAATATGATGTTCTTCTTTCATAAATAACAAAATACTGAAGTTACTGCTTCTCTGAAATCTGATGCTCATTCTCCCTTGCTTTAATGCTTTCATTTTAATTCAAACATTTGTTCATTACAAAGCAAAATACTCCTGATTTTTTATACTACATTTGCGAATGTCAAACAAGAAGAGATGGTATAATTGGGGAAAATTCGTTTTGAGAACTATATTGTTTGCATGCCAGTATACAAAACATCTATTTTTAGTTTAATATTAATTTTTTGCATAAACTTTTTAATCATTGCTTACAATACTAATTTCAGAGTATAATTTATTCCATCACTGTGGATGCAACAATAAATTATTAATAATGATCTACATCATTACATACTGTCGTGCCGTCCATTTATTTACTTTAACCTCAATCACTAGTTGAATTAAATACACGATGATAATCCCATGTATTCTTGATACATCGGCAAACGAATACCGAAGCAAAATGATGAAAGGGGGATTCCAAAATCAAAAATCCAAAATCACGGCAATTCATTTCCAACACGAATTGAGTTAGCATAACAAAGACAAAACAAATAAATAAAAATGAACGCCACAAAACTAAAGCACTAATAATGTGAACCCCTACAAAAACTTAGGTATCATCAGGTGCTCCGGAAAGGTAAGCCTGATCTGCTCCACGCATGGTACCCGTTACACTGCCAGTGAAAAGTCCGGTTTTGTCACAGTCGGTTTTTGTCAGTGAGGTAATAAACTCTGGATCTACCCATAAATTCATTTTCATGTGTGAAATACAAACATTGTAACGGTCTGTCAAATCATGGTGATGACCGTAGAACTTCTGTTATGACAATTCACTCTGTTGACAAAATCGCTGTACAAACTACAGGCACAGCAAAAGTGAATTAGTTGTATGCCAAAGATGTGGGAATATTACTGCTCAAAATCGGAAGACGTCTTGAATGTGTTGTCTCAGTTATATAATGATATGAACGACACATATAATATATTCTGAAGAAATCAGCAATAAATATCTACCCTAGTGGTTCTTTTCTGCTAAGTTAATCGAGTCATTGTGACATATATTGTGTACTGTATCACATAGTGAACTTATATTACAGTTTACGTGCGAGTATACACTTCACTTACTGTACAGGACTATCTTACATTGCTTTTGCGTGTACCTTGAATGGAAGGTCAAGATCTGTGCAGTACTGTGTGCATATTTTATAGAGATGTTTCATAAAGGTCATATCATGTTATGGACCAGGGCCGTAAAATAACAAATGACAAAGGTCATAATGGTGGGGTCCCTTTCCCGAAATCCCATCAATTTTTTTCCTTTTTCCCGTTTTTCGGGCGGAAAAATATTTAACAAAGGCTTAACATCCCCTTTTCCGGCTCACGGGAATTTTATTCAGCGTTGTAACTCTTCATGCTCGACGCCCTTTCTAGTTTTCACGGGAACTTTTTGTGATAATCCCGTTTCTTGTTCACTTAATAACAATGATACTGAAATCCCGTCAATATTTTCACCTTTCATGAATACATTGAAGATACTAAAAGGCATTGAGGTTACATATTTATTTAGAAAAAAAAACAAAAAAATGTTCCAGTGAAAAAAGTGTGTATGCGTTATTGATCATTAAAAAAAATTGTAAAAACATCTTGGCTTTCCTTTTTAGATACTATTGCGAAGCTTTTTCGCTTATTTCGGTTGATCGATTTCCAAATGTTTTATGAGAAGACATAAGCTTTCGAAATGCGCGTACGCAGAAACTAAATTCAGTATTTTTTTTTACCTGTATACCACCTGTGACGTAACACTTCACACTTAAGCCATTTTGTTTTTTTCCAAGATCCTTTTATTTGAAGACATCAATGCAGATGATCTTGGGCCATTCCCACCCTGTCTTTTGTTTTTTAATCTTAGTTTTACGTTTTGACATAATATGTGTATATAGTTATTGTTTTACCTTTTATCACAGTTTTACAAGAATTTTAACTTGTTTGTTTATTTATGCTTACACGAACTGCCTCACAGCACTCTTCATTTTATTTTAAATTTACATAACTTTAGAGACAGGTATCAACTAAAATCTTGCTGATGATCAGCCGTGCAAAGGCCTTACTCGTGTAGGTAAAGCTTGGAAAGAGTCTATGCCTTGTTTCATTGCGGAACTCCTAACTATTCATAGAATAGGTAAAGGGTTCTTAAATAATTAGGATCCAGATTAAAAATGTATAAATGTACAAACATAAATATTGCCTTTTTTAGTTCGTTAATGTTTTAAATTTCTGTTAGAAAGTATTAACAATATATGGGACTTCCGAGATAGGAACTCTCGCGTAATTAAAGGCGGAAACGATCATCCCAAATACCAGTAAGACGGAGTAACTGGATTCTTGACCTATTGAAATAGATATATTTCACATAAAAACAAAATATTTATGAATTCAAATTGAAGTGAATACTTATAACTGTTCCTACATGACAATTCTTTAACTAGATCTTAATTGACTAAAAGCAAAAAACCTTAAGCGGATTCAAAATAAACCACCCTTAGCTCAACAGTGTTCATTAATTAGCGAGTCCCTCTCAATGTATTTATGTATTGTTTTTTTTTGGTATACTATCAGAAATTTATTCCGGACTGAATACGACACAGAAGTCCCGTATTGGAGCATTCTGCACAATAAATATTTGTTTCACTGTCTTATTAAGGAGAAATTACAATGTCTAACTTAAGTTTAACCGTTACACTCCTATTTCCTAAAAACGTGTCAGCTCTCTCATAAAGCCATAGACATATTATCAATCTTTAGATGTGAAAGATATCAGGCTTTTGTGTTACCTTATATTGTTGCTCTGATCGAGAACTTTCGAAATGAGGCAAATATGTAATTCTAGAATTCGACGACGAGAAGATATGTCGATCTGTACTTAGTTATTTTATCTCCCCATTCCCATTCCCTTACAACAGATTGTAATATTCATCAGCGATAAACTACATTGAATAGTTTGGTAACAAAACCATAATTTTCATTGATATATATTTTCATCGCAATTGATCAAAATAGATCGTGGAATTTAAACCAGAGAAGATCCAAAGAAAGCTATTGGATTGATCGTTTAAAACCCAGTCTTAACATCAGGGTTATAGATCAATAAATGCATATAATACCAACGTTAAAAAATTAAGAAAATATTGCAGTAAATGTTATTTACAAACACCAGCAAATATTTTTTCACATCATTATAATTGAGGTCACGCCTTCAGTCTCCGAAATGTAGTTTACCTATTTAATTAAGTTTTGTAGTGTAGTTTTTTGTAAATAGTTTATTGTTTTATTATATATTTTGTTGTTTTGAGAAAGACTCGGATAGAGTTGAAATATAAACAGTATTTATACTAGTGCTATTCACATTGTTCATACTGAAAGTTTATATATATATATATATATATATGAGACATAAACCTAACAAGCAGATTGAACTCTCATAATTAGTAGTATAGTTTCTACTGCCTAGAGATATTGCTGGCTCCCAAACAGACAATTAGTAAAGAAACTAAAATTATGAGGAACCTATCGTATATGAAAGTAATACTACGATGTGTATTACCTTATTTTATCATCTTAAACAACATTTAACACAGCTAGTGCTTTAGTAAGCATTTGTGGCGTGTTTGCTCATGTTCGTTTTATCTTTGTGATGTATCTTTTTTTGTCGTATGTGATTGCCGTTTTTTCAAATTTTTGATTAACCCTTTTTTCCTATTTTGCCGCGGTATTTGTTTGCCGACGAAAGAAAATCACTTTCTCAGCTGATAATATGACACAAAAGTGCCAATTTTGAAAACTTGGAAAGTTTTGCTCCCAATTTTTTTTTTACAAAAAGCTTGAAAATTTTTAGAGGATGTGAAGCGCCGAAATGAAATTCAGATGATACAAAGAACACGAATGTTAAAATTCTTTTTTTTTAGAAATAATTAAATCTCATGACCATTTCCTCCAGCAATAAATTCTCTTAACCAATTGAGACATTTAAATGAAAAACTTTGATATGTTTGTTCAATAACTGGAATTATGAAGTTGTTCTGGTTTGTTTGATTGGTCTGTTGATTATTTTCATTTGTTTTTGTTAGTTTGTCTGGTCTTAATTAAAATATAAAAAAATACATCATGACAATTTAATAAGTAACTGATCATGAATACAAAGTACAATATAAATGTATCAAAAGTCACTTTACGTCAATACCAGTTCAGGTAAACATCAATGTCATTGTTGAAAATCCACAACATTCTTCGTCAATTCTCAAACACCGAATTCCGAAAATATACATCATTAATCCATCTCAGGTATGTCTGGAAATAGAAAATAAATACAGTGGTAATAAATAACAAAATACCGAAGTCACTTTTAATTTTATTTCTGCATGTGCGCATTTCGACAACTTATGTCACTTCAGTGCAGATCAAATCAAAGCCAAAATCAGCTAAGGAGAGATCTATGCAAAAGGGAGATGCTCCTTAGTTTTAAAGAAAATTTAAACCATTATGACTGAAACAAAAAACAAAATGCACACATACAAAATGTTAATAAAAATACATTATTATATGTATTTATATCATTATTATACCCGCAGCTTTAGGAAGGCGGTATATAGTGATCATGGTGCCCGTCCGTTCGTCCGATACAGGGTACTTACTTTGTGGCGACAAAGTACTCTTTTCTAGACTACTTGATGAAATTAATTGAAACTTTCACATAATGTTTAATGAAAATTGCCATTGTGCACCATCAATTTGAATAACAAGATACCGAAGTTACTGTTAATTTATTTTCTGCATATGCGCATTTCATCAATGCAGATCAAAGCAAAACATTTGGAAGTCCATTAACCGGAAAAACATGTTAAACATGTTAAATAACAAAATACCGAAGTTACTGTTAATTTATTGTCTGTATATGCACATTTCGACAACTTATGTCTCATCAGTGCAGTTCAAACCAAAAGATCTGGAAGTCCATGAAAAACATGTTAAAAATGTGATTTGCCTTTTAAAAATTTTTTGTTTCTGGAATCAAATAGGAAGAGCGGGAAGTTATATTTGTGAGTTTTGCTCATAGTTTTTCTAGTTATTATTATTATTTTCTTATAATCCTGCCAGTCTATCACATGTACAAATACCATGTTGTGCGAGTTTACTATGTAACTATAATCAATGAGAGACATAGAAACATGGGTATTGGGAGGATAGGGAAATTGCAATGTTATATATTATTAGTTTTCTTTGTATAATCTAGATTTTCAAGCGCGGATCCAGAGAACTTGAAAAAGGGGTTTCCAATTTAGAAGTGAAAGGAGATTTGGCGAAGAGGGGCGAGGCGCGAAAATTTCTGGGAGTATTTCTTAATAAAATAAAACATCAGGATATTCATTAAAAACTACATAATTATCAAAAAATAAGAAGGGGGATGCTATCCCGGATCCCCTCCTTCGATCCGCCAATGATCCCATTTCAGTCGCTTCACGTCCTCTAGAAATCTTCAATTACACATCAGAAAAATCATAAGATATCACAAAAATTGCTTAAAACGAGAATAATTGTGTTTATGAAATGTTAAGAATACTTACCGTCATAAATGTACCACAGTTTTCATAAAGTGGCAATCTTTGTCATGTAGTAGTCTGAAAAAGAAATGTTGAAATGAGCTATTTTTGCTTTACTAGTAGAAGAAACTCTAGTAGAATGGATTTAAATGTTTTGGTGTTCATACTTGATAGAGACATGATACCTTTAATCTAATTTGTTATGGTATTATCAGATGCACTAAAGTTCTCAACAAAGGAACAGAAATAGACTGATCATTTGCTTCTGGTCTAAAATAAGATATTCTTTCTAGATATGTTCTTAGACAGTTAACAACACAAAGTTTGGGGGTATCATCTATTCTGCTATTAAAAAATATTTTGAATCGCAACCTTGTTGGGTTTTGGATAACCAAGGTAACTGAAATTATACCCAGTCTCTATTTCGCTATATAAATTTGGTGTCTAGTGGAGCAATTTCGGAACACCTATTTGGAACAGCCACAGCTAGAAGATATGTTAACTTTGGTCTGAACTTTAAGATTTAAATCTGTGTTACAATCAAAAGCCAATGTTTCAAAGTAATATCAATATTCCACATCTCTTAGTTTTTGTTAAACGCAGGTTTCTCTCTTAGAATTACTCTAATGATTTTGTAACTAATATAGTTTGACCGAGAGGTGGACCATCTATTATAGGAATAAAAGTCAGTTTGGAGGAGTTAATCGATGTGTAAACGCGGTCGACTCAATCACAAACTAAATAAAGTCCGAAGGACTTTATGTAAAGTTTGTGAGTGAAAGGCCGCGTTTACATATCCATAATATCCTCCAAAATTAGTTTTATTTCTTATAATTGCAATCTTTTGAAATAAAAACAATATTTTTACTGAATTTGACGTCACCGTATACGGCACTTTTTCCTCGGAGCGTATTCATGGGCAAGAAACGTTTATCGAGAAAATAAGTTCGTTGTTGTTCGTGATGTTGACCAATGAAATTGGACGTTGCAATAGCAATTGGAATAATATGGGGAAGATAAGGCTGATTTGTGAAAATTTATGGTTCTGTATTACATGTACAATCATTTTACAATAACAAAGACAAAAAGTCAAGTATTGCAGTTAAAAAATGCTAAAAAGGGATCAATTTCCCGTTCCAGAGCCCAGCTAACCTACTTACTCTATGCAAAATTATCAGATTTTGAGCTCTCTTTTCCGAAGAGCTGAGAGGAAGTTTTTAAGGTGTTCTGATAGAGATATTGCTTGGAACGATCCTTCGAGATAATCCACTCTTCTAGTTGCAGAGTGTTGTTCAAAAATAATGGATGGAGGACCCTCCCAGAGGTGATATTAGGATCTTTGGGAATATTGGCAACAGGTTGATATTTTCAGGAGATTTGTGTACCATGTTTCCGATTTCCATACTTGAGTCACCATCAGCACAATTCATTTTTCTGCTTTGAGTTTCTTCAGATACTGAGCTGTTAGACAAAATTGGGGAAAGGCATAGCTTTTGTACTTATTCCAAGGATGAAGTAAAGCATTTATATTGTGGCCCTTGATCCGGTAGCCAACCCATGTATGTCTAAGCATTTGATCGATCCACAAGCAATCTACATTGCAAATCATTGTTTGGTTGATTGGTGTCTTGAAATCTTTTCAATGAAGATTCCAAGCGGTTCCATCTGAATGATATCTCGATTCCAAATCAGATTTATCTGACCAGGAGTAAAATCTGCTTTCAGAATTACAATTCTCAGGAACACCACGTTCAAAGCGCTAGTTTGAAGGGCTTCTTCAAAATAAAGATAAAAAACTGGCCCAGTCCTTTAATTTCAGCTTCCGTTATATAGATAATATTTTATCACTAAACAATCCTCGCTTTGGTGATTTTCTTCATCTTATCTATCCAAAAGAGCTAGAAATTAAGGATACTACAGATACTTCCACATCAGCCTCGTTCCTTGACCTTCATCTTGAAATTGACAAAAGGGGTGCACTACAAACTACACTATATGACAAACGCAATGACTTCACTTTTCCAATAGTCAACTTCCCCTTTCTTTGTAGCAACATTCGAAAAGCACCAACATACGGAGTTTACATCTCCCAAATCATTCGCTACTCAAGGGCCTGTGGTCGATACAGTGACTACCTTGATATAGCTCGGTTGCTTACAAATAGGCTACTTAAGCAAGGGTATGTTGCCCATAACTTGAGGTCATCACTACAGAAGTTTTACGGTCGACATCACGATCTTGTGGACCGATATGAGATATCTGTTTCCCAGATGACAACAGATCTTTCTCTTTGCCTCTAAAGTTTGATTTTCCTCTACCGGATTTGACTTTACTACCGGAGTTGACATGTTCAACACGGCGGGTGTCTTATAAGAAGCAGGAGATGCTTACTCTACCGGTGCACCTGATCTCACCCATGGTTTTTATTGGGTCCGTGTTGTTTATTTTTGTATATGTGCGTGTCTTCATTTTCTTTTCTGTGCCGTGCTCATGTTATGTCTTCGTTTCTTCGTTTTTTTTGACGTTGTCATTGCCCTTGGATTGTTCTTTTCAGACTGACGGTTCGGTTCTCACTTACTTTGTTGCAAATGCCTAAGACAGTCAGTGGCGAATTCATGGTGGAGGCAGGGATGCCCCCTGGGTTGGAAAATATTTTAAATTCCTAGGATTTTGTTTTATAAAAATGGATATTGGGTCCCTCTTTGGCCAATAACCCCATCCCCCTTAGAAGAGTCTGGATCCTCCACTGACAGTTCCCCCATCTTGTAGTTATACGTTAGGGCTGTCCTGTTGTCTGTTTGTATTTGGACCTGAATGTATTTCCTGTCCTTCATAAATGATTTCACAGTATTTATTGCAATAGTCCCCAGTACATTTGTATGTAGTTCCTTTTCCGGTATTACCAAAGGACTTCCAAACTGAATATGATTCATAACTGCCCTATCCCATTCTGCACGTCTGAATAATTCGTAATATCCACCAATCTAATTTTGCATTGCTTCGATTGCAAGTGAAACTTGCCAGTATAAGTTTAGCGTTCGTCTCAATTTTTGATATTTCTCCATTTGCAGGTGCCTGAATTGAGTGATCAGGGAAAATTGCCTGCATTGATACTGTTAAGTGTTCTGCTAACTCTGCTTCATTTTTGAAGGTTACTTTGAACATTGTGCATTTAGTTTTGAGGAATTGCATTCTAAGTCTAAAATCCGAACTTTTATAACATTTTGTAGGAGCTAATGTCGGAAAAGCTCATGTTTGAGAACATGAATGCACTTTCTCAAAACTAAATGCACTTTGGTTTGCTTTACCAAATAAAATTGCTGAACTTTAAACGTTGATAACTTCTTTTATTTCTCAACGAATTCTTGTCATATGTTGCTCATTCGAAACGAGTTCCATTGTCTTTCATCTTATGTGGAAATTTTGCGCTTTAAAATATCGGGTCTGAATAGATCGAAATGAGTACATTTTAGCGGTCCAAATTTCATTTTCCATATCAATTTCAACGCTAAATTAACAGTAACTTTGGAAGTTTGTTATTTATTACCGATTGCGACGTTACCAGTGGCCAACAAACAAATGAATAATTAAATAATTAAATCACAAACGCAAAAGCAAATGAATTATTAACACAAACATATAAGAAAAAAAAAAATGAATCAGACCCTCCCCCTTTTCAGTTATCAAACAATATTTTGACAAATACTTTTGTTGAAAACTTCAACACACTGAGAAAAGGTAAAAGTATGGAAGTTGTCACAATAAATTACACAAAACCAAACGCAAGACGCATTTTAAAATATATTTTATCAGAACCGTCGAAAGTGATCTACTCATGATTTTGAGATTTGCACAAAAATTTTGGATCTTTTGAACTTTTTGTGAAGGAAGGGACAAAGCCATGACCACTGATTTTAGTATGTATCCCAAGAAAATCATTTGTTGATTTGGAATTAATACTGACTTTGTTTTGTTTGATATGTCGAATAACCTAAAAGTGTATTATTGTAATCTAAGAATCGGACAAACAAATTCTCCGAGACTGGTTCATTCGTCACAAGAACCGATAGGAACTTCAATTTTGTAAATAACATAAGAGCAAATAATATCCCGAAAGAAAGAGGTTTAAACTGATATGTTTTGTCTTTCCGTCTAAACTGTAGGAATTTGGGGTGACTTTGAAAATTGGAATGGTAATTTTATCATGCAATCTGACTCTTGAATGAAATCTTTAACATAATGTATTTTTTCCATTTTGAAATGACTGTTTAGTTGTTGTTTACTTTAAAAATTGCTATTTCGTCTAACAGCGACTGAATGTCCGTACACTTCTGATAAAAACTTTCATTTTTGAATTGAAAGAAAGACTCAGAGCCTGCTGTTAATTTTGCGGATTCTCACAAAACTCTTACTTGAGACCCTTAACAGTTTCTAAGGATCTTAACTGAAGAAAGTCAACTCTGAATGAAAAATTTTGTTCTCCCTCAATCTGGGATGTGAGGTAGATATTCTGGGTGAATTGGAGAGAATCTACTTCTAAAACTTTAACCTGTTTTCTGTCTAGTTCTTAACCTTGTTCCCCTGTTTTGGTATCTCTATGTTGAATATTGTGTTGCCCCTTTCCATGATCTACCCCTTAACTTGGCCTGAACGTTTCAGGGTTTGGCCGACAAAACTGCTCCTGACAACGTTCTCTACCATAACTGCCACTGCCACTGCCAGCGCTGAAATTAGACCTAGATTATATCTTATAACGTTTAACATTGGACAAAAGATCAATTTATTCCTTGTTATCCTTACTCTCACCACCTGGTTAACCGCTATGGGATATGTGTTTCCCAGATGACAACATATCTATCCCTTTAAAAGCTTAATTGATGTTTCCTCTACCGATTTGACTTTACTACCGTATTGACACGGCGGGTGTTTTTTATAAGAAGCAGGAGATGCTTACTCTTCCTGTCACTTGATCTCACCAATAGTTTTTTATTTGGTTCGTGTTGTTGATCTTTGTATATGTCTTTCCTTGTCGTACTAATATTATATCTTTGCTTTTCCGATGTTGCAATTGTCCTTCGATTATTTGTTTTAGATTTACGGTTTGGTTCTCACTTACTTTCCTCAGTAAGCAGCAAAAGAATGAGCCTAACAAACAACAAAGCTCTTTTACCTTCCTTGTCATCTAATAAGTCCAGACATTTTGGTTGTAATTTACCCAGCATAGACTTGCGTCTATTTGTTTGTTTGATAAATACACAAAATGCTCATTACCAATCAATACTAAAGAGCGCGTTACTACGTCTCCAAAACCATAATCTTGGTTCAAGCCATACTTGTGATTTCTCTTTCTCTGTTTCGGCCCATTAAATAGCCACTGGCCAAGTAGTATCCAAAATTTTGTTTTGTGAATTTATAATATTGAGGGGGTGGACATGGTGAAGGGAGATCGGGAAAAAGGAGAAAGGGGGCGGGAGAAAGGAGAGAGACGGACGAGAGAAAGAAAAGATGGGCGGGAGAAAGGAGAAAAGAGGCAGGAGAAAGGAGAAAGACACCCCTGTTCACCCCTCAATATTACGTTTCCATCCGACTGAGAGGTTGGTTAAATTTCCTACTTAAAAACTTTCTTATAAATCTGTTTCTTTTGAAGATAATTTGTTACAGTTTTTAGTTATCTCTAATCTTTTTTAAATAACAGTGATTAGCATTTTTTCGATGTAATTCACATTTTTTTACCTTTATACCCTTTTTAAAACTACTGGCGGATTAAAGAAACCACTGTCATCCAAAGAGTCATCATTATCTGATGAAACGGGGGACAGATTAACACAATTACTACTCTGTCGTGTTTTGTTTTCCTTAGAGCGATTTGTTCCTTTTTGGAAACCCAGTTGCGCGTGGCGGTATATATCGGGGTCACCGTCAGAAAAATCATCTGAAGAGTACAAAGCATGGCCCTGACTAGATAAAGAACATTTAGGATTTTGAATTGCCTTTACTGGTTTACTGGCTTCCTCCTTGCCCTTTCTGGCATCTTTCCCCCTTATAACTTAGTGTGGTGCCCTAAATGGCACAGTGTAGATATTATCGGTATAACTTTAATCACTAAAACGACGTTTGATGATTTATCGGAAAAATATTCCTAATCATCATAAATATCTGTGGAAGGCGTGTTTTCAAAACTGGGAGTTTTAAACTCCCTTTCTGTCATATAATGAATCCCTGTTATAAATATTTAAAGCGGTAAACAAAGGAAGTCACATGTTTATATACTCAGAGGTCAAGTAATTTTCATTTCACACCTGATTTACTTTAAACAGCTAATTAATATTCAAAAATAAAGTCATTTCAAAGGCTATTCATAATAGATATTATGCAAACATTCTTTAAATGGGGGGGTAATTGCCTATAAAATACGTAACATCAAATATTTTATTACATCTATGAACAAATAAAGGGATATGGAGCAATTGTAAAAGGGACAAAATACCTACAGAACATGCATAAAATATGATAAAGCAATATGGTACAACCCTGTTAATGGTATTCTTCATCTTGATATCACTCTGAGGCCTTCAACGACGAGTCAATCGTCCATCTAAATGCTGTTCTCTTAATACAAAAACAAATTAAGGAAAATGTGTCCATGGGACACGGATATCCCCGCATACACAAGCATACAAAAGCTGAGGATTGAAAAAGAAGTTAAAACTTAATTCCTCCGTCGCCTAACGGCGGAGGCACAAGGCATTAAAAGATTTTACCTACAAAAATGAACATTATTCTTTCTCGTAATAAGGCATCAAAACAGTAAAAGAAGTATGTTAATCTCAGAAAAAATACAGAAGGTCACGAGAGTAGAACTCCTTTATTCCCTGATTGCCATATCATTTTCAAAGAATAATTACTGAAAACAAGAGGCTCCCAAGAGCCTGTATCGCTTACCTGGACCATGGCTGACATAGAGAGATGAATGGCATTTCCAATAGGGTCTATAGTTAAAATTATGTTCCCTGGTAATGCCACCTTGGAGAAGATCTTTGAATATCTTTCCAAAACAGTCCAATGTAAGAACTATGTTCTCCGCTGGTGGTCATCTTAGATGAGGTACAGACATGTCGGATAATTTTTTGAAGGACCGTCTAAGGACCATTGTGACTATGTTTTGTTCAAATTGGACTAGCAGTTTCTGAAGAGAAGATCTGAATGTCTTTTCCCATAGGATTCAATGTCAAAACTATGTTCCCCGCTGGCGGCCATCATTGATAAGGTACGGACCTGTCGGATACCTTTTTTGAAAGACCATCTAAGGACCATTGTGACTAAGTTGGTTCCAATTTGACCAGTAGTTTCTGAGAAGAAAATCTGAATGTCTTTTCCCATAGGGTTCAATGTCAAAACTATGTTCCCCACTGGCGGCCATCATGGATAAGGTACTGCCTGTCAGATACTTTTTGGAAGGACCATCTAAGGACAGTTGTGACTATGTTTTGTTCTAATTGGACTAGCAATTTCTGAGGAGAAGATCTTTGAATGCATTTTCCACAGTGTGAAACTAAAATGTGTGCATACGATTTGTTGCTAACAAATCATAAATCATTATTACATCGGTAATTATCAAATATATAATTCAGAATTTACGATCCGAAAGTTGTGAAAAAAATCTAGAATTCCGAAAATTTCCATTTTTCCAAAATTTTATGCCAAAAATCTAAATTTTATGGACTTTAATGGTTTTATTTTCCAACATAGTATCACAACTGGTAAGTTAGGCATAAAAACTAGATCAAATAACGAGGGTTGTTTATCTGAAAGGAATTGACAGCCTAAAATCGTCACGTTCGCAGGGGGTACATTTTTTGTATTACCAGATCATAAAAATGGCGTAAAGTGTCCAAACTTGAATATTTGATTAGCTTTAATTTGGTACCAAATTTCAGTAGATATTACTTATTATAAAACAATTATGAAAAGATTAAGATGATGGATTTAGGTAAAAACGGAAATGCATGTACAAGAATTTTCGTGGTGTACCTTAAAAGTGGCCCTATAGTGTCTATGCGTGCAGGTTATGTTCGTGTTATTTTGAAGAAGGGACATAGAAGGACTAAAAAAATCGGTCTGGTTCGGAAGTGGTGGGGGATGCACGGAAAGTGATTCCAGCCCATGGCCTACACATCTTATGTGAATTGAATGAATGGTCAAAATTATGGCTTGTTTATTTTAAACCCAGCACTTTGTATAACGAATAATATTCTCCTGACCTTAATATACTATTCGATGATGACATTGTGAATTAAGTTGAAAATCACAAGCATTAAGGAGTAATCTTTTTCACGATTTGAACCTTTTCAACATATATCGATAAATTTACCATTTCTGCAAAGATTACGTTGCATGCCTTTATAAAATTAAAATTTGTTCTGTCAAAAAAGAGTTTATCACGTATTTATTTAAGTTTTATACGCCCCTTATTAGAGTATGCCTCTGAAGTTTTGGATGGTTGCTTCCAATTATATGAAACTGAAAAAAAAACACAAAAATCCAAATGGAGGCAGCCCGAATTGTGACTGGTTTGCAAAAGCTTTCTAGCTTAGATTAACTTTAATTTGAAACATGGTGGAAACTTCTCAACGAAAGACAAAAGCAACGTCAATTTACATCTTTTAGTTTATAAATTTGCCCCCGATACCTACCGGACTGTTTACCACATATGGTTTCTAATGTAAATCAATATACGCTCAGGAATAATGATAATTATGTCACACCAAGATGCAGGCTACGAGTTACCGAAGTCTTTTATACCGTCTACTGTAAATCTTTGGAATAATTTAAGCCCTGAAATTAGAAAATCTGGTACTCTGTCGTCATTTGAGCAAAAAAATCAAACGAAATTTGATCAAACCAATCAACTATTATAATGAAGGTGACAGAAAACTAAACACACTTCATAAAAAACTGAGACAACAATGTAGTGCTCTGAACGCCAATCTGGCAACCATTCATGCTATTAACCACCCAAATTGCTCCATTGGTGCCCTATATGAGGATGCTTTTTATTTTCTTATTGAATGAAATCTATTTCAAAATCATAGACGTGAACTGAATTTATTAATTAAATATAGATATGCACATTGAAACACTTTTATGTGATGTAAGTGATAAAACTAATTCGCAATTTTTTGAATATGTGCGTACTTTCATTACACAAACAAAGTGGTTTCATATGATGTATGCCAGATTTCTTTCTCTCTTCGCAATTTCTCCTGATACATGTATAAAGAAGAAAGAAAGGAAACGGGGAATGTGTCATAGAGACGACGACCCAACGGAGGAGTATGATATTTTATTAGTCGCCACGAGGACGCGGCGACTATATATGTGATTTCTTTAGAAAGTGTTCATGAAGGGGCACGTGATGTAAATTGGAAGGTTTTAGTTTCGAATAAAACGAAGTCAATCAAAGAAAATGATTAAAATATAATCAATCAGAGTATAACGTCTGAAATTAAAAACAACAGCTCATACGGTTTTTTTATACAAAGCCAGTGTGTGTGTGAGAGAGAAAGTTCAAAGTAGCCGCGAGGACGCGGCGACTATATTTGTGATTTCTTTAGAAAGTGTTCATGAAGGGGCACGTGATGTAAATTGGAAAGTTTTAGTTTCGAATAAAACGAAGTCAATTAAAGAAAATGATTAAAATATAATCAATCAGAGTATAACGTCTGAAATTAAAAACAACAGCTCATATGGTTTTTTATACAAAGCCAGTGTGTGTGTGAGAGAGAAAGTTCAGAGTTCATTGACAAAATTATACAGAGATGTCTACTTTTAGACATATTGATACTCAGGTAGATATATAGTTTCTATAACGAGAACTAAGTTGATTATGAAATTTCTCACATCGAGTTAAATAAATTTTGCAAATGTTTGAAAACGAGGCTTGCCGAGTTTTTAAACATTTGAAAATTTATTTAACAAGATGTGAGAAATTTCATAATTAACGTGTTTAAGTTGTGGAAACTTTTTCTCTAATGACATAATGGTAAACACCGAGGATTGTGTTCCGAATAGATTTGGCGGGAAATTCCACGCGAGTTGTTCTCTCACTAGTGACGAGAAACATTTTTATCACATCGGTCAGGCGTTGGTTAAATTTGCTAGAAATTAGAGAAATGTTTATAAATTATCGGACAGCTAGCTGTCACTATGTTAAAGAAGGAAATTGGTATTTGGTACAGCGGCAGTCACACTGAATCGTAAACAAAATATGCATATTGGGGTTAAAAATTAAAGTCAGATTAATTGCATTAAAATAAGTTATCGTTAGTTGTAATAACATAACATAAACATAATTTTATTGTTCAACCACATACATAAAATGGGTTTGACAATGATAAAGTAATGAAAACAATAAAGAATTTTAAAAGACAATACACAATATTTCAGGCAGCAAATAAACTTTTATGTATGAATCTTGCAGTATTAAGAATGATTATTGGATCTTAATTTGACATTCAAAATATATATTTATCTTTGGAATTTAAATCTTTAAAAGATTTGTAATATCATCCTAAGCATGGTCATTTTTTCACGTTTGACGACTGAAATGGATCGTAAATAGTTAAGGAAAATGTTTATGATTGTTTTTTTAAATTTTTTTTCCAACGGAACAAATATTAAAGTATTCAATCCATACGCAAACGCTATTTAGTAGGAAGAAATAAAATAATAAATTAGATATAACGATTGAACTATTTTTCTAGAAATTATGTCTCTTTTACCTTTGACTTAAAAATTGACAAAAAAATATAGTCAATAAGAAATTAAGCCGTTTGCAGTTGTGTCTATCTGTCATATACAATGAAAGGATATGGAGTAGATATACACAAGACAAAGTCTCCACAAAAACAGCATGGTAAAACCAAGCAGCAGGGCAAAGCTTTTATTGTTGTCTTCATCTAGAGGTCACCATGAGACCTACTACAATGATCTTTGCTCATACGTCATAGGTAGTTTTGACCAAGCATTTTCGTTATCCAGTACTCCATATTTTTATGATTTTTAACTTTACGAAACAAATGGGTTTTTATTAATGACATTAGTATTAACATGAGACTGTAGTACAGCGAGGATACTGAACAACCTTTTTATTTTTAGGTTAAAATGTCAGAGGTTTTAATCTTCATTAAGAAAAGGCTTTTTGAAAAATAGGAATATTTTTGTTAAATTCCCCTGGATAAATGTTAGTGAAAGTCGGATGCATGAAATATTTGATAAAGGAAGAATCCTACTGGTTTGAAATTAATAACCACTGCTATTAAAATAGACTGATCTGTAAAAATGTCTTTTATGGTGTTAACTTGAGTACGTATCTGATGAAAGATTAAATTAAAACTCATAGGCAATTATAAAATTGCAGAGAACATCAGGTTCCACTTGCTGTTTTAAATATAGGATTGTACATGTAAGATAAATATATAAGAATAAACCTAAATTTGTATGATTGTGACATAAATATGAATTGCAAAAGACATCTTTCCAAATTATTTCACTCAAAATCACAGTTGTCAAAATATTTTGCGGCGACCTGATGCCCTGCATCAAGTTTTAACTTGTATATAATGTATCAAAATTGGAAGTAAAGAGAAGTTTTCGCCCGGACACATACATCAACTGTATATTAAAAGGGCATAGGTATACTTATTATTTTATTGTTTAAGGTAGATCGATCCTATAAAAATATCAGACAGATTTTTTTATTTGATATCTTGTAATATTTACAGCAATATTTACAAAGAACATATATGGAACTCTGAGAACATGCTTATTATTAAGCTTTCATATGAAATAACTTTCAGACAGATTTTTAAAAAATGTTTTGATACTTCAGAGATATATACTTCAGCAATATGTTGAGCTGAAAAAATCTATACATCTCGCCATAGGTTAAGCAACACCCTCCATTTTTGAAAGAATTTATTTTTGATTTAAAATATTCATAAAGCGTTTTGGCATTTATTGAACAATAATGCTATACCATAAGTAAAACAATTTGTTCCCAGTCGTTCAACCATCCAATCTCAAAGAAATGCTTAAAACAAAATCAGAAAAAAGAGTGTAAACATAACTTTAATAAGTGAAGCAAATTAAGAGATAACCATACTGTATTTTAGGATCTGAGGGGGTAAATCGTAGATTTTACTGTCGCAAACAGAGTTTTCTGACGACGCGTTAGCGGAGCCGGAAAACGGATGTTTGCGACAGTAAAATCTTAGATTTACTCCTGAAGATCCTAAAATACAGTTTGGTTATCTCTATTCTAATGCAAAAGCGAAAAAGAACGTTTTAAATCGATTCTAAAATTACAGGAAGTTTGGTGTGCGTCTGCGCAATTACGTTGCTATTGGTTCCGACGGTAAATCGTGGATTTTACCCCCTGAAAAATTTTGATGCCGTCCAATCGAAATTACCGTTACAAACAAAGTGCATTAGAATTCTTCTTTTACACTTAAATCTAACCAACTTATTTTCGATGAGACAAATATGTTAGTATGTAGTATAACTACCTCGTTTCGGGTAAAGTTCATTTACCCTGCTCCATATACTGTTGAATAAACGACAGAGTGTTACCAGGGGTTTATTTTGCCACTTTTTTACAGTTGCATCACGTAATTCATGGATATCTTGGCAGGTAGGGGTTCTGTCATTAACTTTCCGACCAATTATATAACACAAATTTTCAATTCGGTTCATGTCCGGTGACATAACTGTTTTTTTTGGAAAATATTAAGTGTTACTTAACTTATGGCGAGGTGTATTTATGTCAACCATTTATTAAGAGAGATATTTTATATAGTTTTAAAAAGAAATAGGCAATTTTTACCGGAAAAAGGAGGTATTTCACGGGAAGGTGTCAGTCTATCTCTTATGACGTCACAATGAATAGATAAGTCAATTCCGCATCGGACTAGTGTTTTACAAATGCTCAAATCGAATGCGCCGTGTATTAGTGTCGATCTTTCTTTACCTTCTATGCTGCCACAATATTATGTGTAGGAAGAAGTAAATATTTATTAGATCGGAGACATATATGTCTCTGATTAGACTTAGCCTTGGCATGATTTAAAGTTATAAAAATATCAACTTTGACATATTTCTTCTTTAAAATAGATAAAAATGGAAAAGATTTGTGTTTATTGTCTCTGGTCTGAAAAAACATCACTTTCTACACGAATACTTTATTGTCTTGTTGAATATTCATCATCTTGAATTTATACATACGGTTTCATATGACTAAAACAGATCGTATCGCTATTATTTTTATGGATGTTCTCCTGATATATGTTTCATTATTCATTTTAATGGCTATCGTATTGTATGTAGATTGATGATAATATATTAGTATAAGAATAGCGCAGTGATAACATAATATTGTCCCTTTGTTGAAATTATTAAAAGTGTAAGATGAAGTATCTAAATACACAAAGTTTTGTACATAAACTTTGATTCATGAATCGACTTAGTATTGCAAAAGATTTTACATTGATTTAGGAAAGAAATTTGCAAGTAGCTGGTAAGTCCCTACTTTCATGCGATATATTTGCCGTTTTTATTTCAACTGTTCGTGTTAGAATAAGTTTATATGTATACTGTTTTTTTTCTGCACACTTTGATAATGCCCACATCTGAAAATTTTATTATGCCAAGTTTTCTTACAATCGACTTGACAAGTGCCCTGTGTTTGTCTTTATATTGTTACTTTTTGTTGTAATCTTCCGATAGCTTGAGACACTAGTTCTTTTGTCGGTCAACGGATGACAGTGATTGTAAGAATACTTTTCAGTTTGATTTATTTTTGTTAAGAAATTCCCCATAAATGACCAGAAAAGACAGGGATGTAGCATAGTCCGAGATTTAGCAAATTATTCCGCTCAAACCGGCGTTACGGCCGTCTTAAACTTACTATGAGGTATGAGAAAAGTTCATTGTTGAAGACGTGGTGACTTCGATATGAAGAATATAAAAGCGTTGTTACGTTGCTTGGGTTCTTCCATGTATTTGTACAAATCACTTGAGCCAGTCTCTAAGTTTTATTAATGATAAAACAATGAAAGTTAGAGACTGGCCCATGTGCATTTACTCCATATGCTTTCATTGTTTCGCCAGCGCTATGACACTATGTAATAATTTTTCTGTACCTGTTAATCTGTAGCTTGTTAAAGTTTCCTTTGTTTTGATAATGCGTATTCCGGCTTTCGCCCAAGTACGAAAAATACCGACAATACAGAATTAGGGCCATCCACTTTGTGAACTTCATTTCTGAATGTAATCCTAAATAATCCAAAGCCTCAATAATGAATTTTCAAAAGTTACTTTTTATCTTTCCATGAGACGAAGTGATTTGTAAATTACCGATAAAAGGAATGGCTTAAGTTTTGTCTCTGAAACTTCATGTATTGTCTCTAGTAGTGAACTTTCCCACCACAAGAGGCTCAACAATTAGTCTTCAATACACTTTGCATAAGAAAGGAGACATACTGTAATTTGTTAATAATTGCCAGTGGGCCATTACCTTTGATGATGACTGACTGGAATACTTATCGGTATTCCAGTACTTCGTTGCTGACCCGATAACCAGTACTTCGTTGCTGGCCCGATAACCGATTTGGGATCTTGCAATTATTTGGTTTAAAGCAGTAACTTCGGTATTTAGTTATTTGCTACCACTGGGTCGATGCCGCTGCTGGATGACTGTTATTGTCCGAGGCTTATCACCAACCCAGTAATCAATGCTACGGTGCTGACCCGAAAGCCGATTTTATTCTGATCCTTGCAATATCTAAATTTTTGTATATTTTATTGAAAACTTAGGAGTATCTCCCTCATGCAAAGCTCTGTCCTAAGCTGATTTCGGCTTTATATTTCGATCATATTCGTGGTTAATGGTCTTAAAAATGCTTAGATTATATCTGCAATGAAAAGACGTAAGTTGTCGAAATGCGCATAATGCATAAACTAAATTCATGGAGCAGATCATGTTTACCCTTCTGGAGCACCTGATGATACCTCAGTTTTTATAGGGGTTCACACTGCTAGTGCTTTAGTTCTGTGACGTTCTTGTTCTTTTTTGTTTATTTGTTTTGTGTTTGTCATACTGTCTCAATTCGTGTTGCTGTGAATTGCCGTGATTTTGGATTTATGATTTTAGAATTTCTCCTTTCCTCGTTCTTGCTTCGGTATTCGTTTGCCGATGTATATTCACAGTAACTTCGGTATTTAGTTATTTTAAAAACAAATAAGTATGTTCCTCTTGCATAGCTCTGTCCTTTGCTATTTAAGGGGGTTCGCTTCTCTATATGAAAATAAATAGGATTTCAAATAAATGTGATTTTTTGTTAGAAAATTAAAAAAGGAATAATTTAAGTGCAAAAAAAATGATAGGTTGATGATCTCGTTTTAGAGTTTTAAGTGATTGAAAATTTGGCGGGAAACTGAACTCCTCGGATTTTTCATAGGATTAACATTAACAAGGTTTGACCATGAATGAATGTGACAGAATAAATAAAATATTATGAAATTTTTACAGAATGCTCATAAAGATGTATTAAATGAAATTATGGGAAAAATTAAGGGGGTCCATGGGCAAAAAATTATAATGCATCTAAATGGATAAAACCAGAGAATTCCGAAAATCTGACAGAAATCCCAAAACA
This sequence comes from Modiolus philippinarum, assembly GCA_002080025.1. NCBI lineage: Eukaryota > Metazoa > Mollusca > Bivalvia > Mytilida > Modiolidae > Modiolus > Modiolus philippinarum. The sequence continues at coordinate 164,480 of MJUU01007790.1, forward strand.
TGAGGAGCGAACCTCCTTAAGTTGTTTCTATATTTCCAAATGATCTACATTAAAGAGACATAAGTTGCTGAAATGCAGAAAATAAATTCACAGTAACTTCGGTATTTTGTTATTTATTCGAGCAAACCCTTTAAAACTAATCAGAACCTTTGGTTGTTGTAGTGGTACATATACCATAAATATGAATAATAAACTATCGTCAATCGAGAACATTCTTGTTTTGACCAGAATTTTAAGAAATGTATTTTTTAAGGTGATGTACAAACACATGGTACTTACTTAAATATATACTAAAAAGAGACCCAAGTTTTAATTGAAAAAATAGATAATAATACAAACTCAACAATGTATAAAAATCCAAATTATCTTACTTGTAACAGTGTTGATGATCAAGTCCAGCTGAATTACATGTACATGAATAGGTGCTAAACCCATCTGAAAGAGCTGTTGGCAAATTTCTACAAGTTAAATAAAAAGGAAATGTGACACGAATACCCACGTCAGATGGGAATAAGATGAGTGACAGACTTGAAACGGAGACATCGTACAACTCATCATGCCAAAGTTTTAGAGACCAAGTATCAAATCATTACTGAATACCAAAGCTGAGAAATCCTTGACGAAAATTTTCAGTATATGGCTATAAATGGAAAAATAAAAAAAATATCGGCAATCATGAAGTAGATGAGTGGCAGACTTGAAAAGGATAAAAACGGTACAACTCTTCATATAAGAGCTTTAGTCAAAATATCAAATCATTACTGCATACACAAGCTCAGAAATCCTTGACAAAAATTTTCAATGTCGTTGTCTCTTTGACACATTCCCCGTTTCCCTTCTTTTTTTCTATAATGGAAAATATCAAAGTTATTGTCAAACAAGAAGTAGATGGGAGACTGACTTGATATTAGAAGACCATACCAAAGCTTCAAACCAGATATCAAATTATTACATGTACTGCATACACAAGTTCAGAAATCCTTGACGAATACTTTCATTATATGGATATAATTGAAATCAATCAAAGTTATCGCAAAACAAAAAGTAGATAAGTGACGGACTTGAAAAGGGGAGACACGGCACAACTCATCATAACAAAGCTTCAGACCAAATATCAAATAACTACTGCACATACAAGCTGAGATATCCTTGACGAAAATTTTCAAACGTACGTACGAAGGGTAAAACTAAATGCCCCCGTCGCCTACGACGTGGGCTTAAAAATATCTAGACTTTTCGGACACAGAACTTGATTTTAGATATATCGAGCGAGGTTGCAAATTTTCTTCCACGCACTCACAACAAATCTAGAACAAGTAATTGTGAACTTTATAACATTTGAACCTTGTCTTACCAAAATCGTTCAAAACCCAGTCCAGTGTAAATTTATAAAACTAAATTTGCCATGCCCTAATTTTTGACTTGACACTAGTCAAAGTCTTAATTTCTTCACATGATAAAACAATCGTTTTTCTATTGTTACGAGAAATTTTAACATGACACTGTTGAAGTTGTTTTTGACTCAGCATAATTATGTAAACCTAAATATTGAAAGATGTTTTTGTTTTCATATCCATTGAAAAAAGCAGTTCATCCACATTTTGAGCAGTTTCAAAGTTAGTTGCTGCTGATAGCCAATTAGCCGTGGGCATTTCACCATTTTATATATCAAATCGCAACATTTTGAAGATCATTAACAAAAATATTTGTAAATACTTATAGAATACTCAATTTATTATAAAAATAATCATTGTATCTAGATAAGAAACCAAAATTAGCTAAGGGGAAGGGCTATATAAACGAGGGAGATACTCCTTAGTTTTACTAGTATTTTAAAAATACTAAATTTCTATCTTGTAAGTTTTAAGATATTTTTTTGGTACTTATGTATTTGACTACTTGGTTGGTGAATTCCACCGAGGATTAACAGTCCACTGGTATCGACCCAATGGTAATAAACAACAAAATGGTTTTTCTGCAGATACCGACAACCTATTTTTACCTCAGTGTAGATCAGAGCAACCCATTTTGAAGATCATAACCTTAAATATATGCAATTGCTAATAAATGCAATGTAATTAATAACCGATTAGATCTAAAAGAAAAGCAAAAATCGGAAATCGACTGAGCTCTTCTTTCTGATATTAATAAAACAAGTGATATAGAAAGATCCTATTACTTATTGTCATTATTTACAGATGGTGTCCTTCGTTTGTATTTGCAGCGTTTTACTGGTAATTTTTGGAAAAACAAGTAAGTCCTTATACAAACAGTATTTTAGTCTGAAGGGAAAAATTAAGTGTTCATTTAATTCTCATCCTTTTTACATTTCATTCTGATTTTCATGATGTTTATGTCATATTACAGTTAGTACGAATTTAAGAACACTACATAAACTAGAAAGTTCTAATGTATATTTGGATCTGTTTCTGTTCTGATATTTTAGTTTTAATTTTTGAATCTCCCATTTGAATATCCGTGTTGTCCTTGGTAAGTGTACATATTTCTCATTCGATGTGCTACACCATCCCCAAAACTAGGGGCACATTTTGTAGATTTATAGAAAACTACTCCCTGAAAGATATGAGGTAGAATACTCAGTAACTTCTGTTGTTGAGTTAGTCCTTCAACTAGCTTATCTATGAAAAATACATTATAAAATAAAATTTTTTACAAAACATCATTTCATTCATTCTGCTTATACATTATGGAACAAATTGCCAACTGATTTAGAATATAAAAAACCTAGACATATTGAAGAAAAAGTGTTTCAGCTATGTAATTATATATTTATTATAGTTTGTTTTGTATTTATGTCATACTTAAGGGCATATCCAACAGTTTCATGCTGTATTGTCATTTTCATAATTCTTAGATATGTTGTGAAACAAGTGCTGAAGATGCCAAAAATGACAAGAAAATATTGGGTCGCCGGTCTTGTTTCCATGGAAATCGACCTTAAACATCGACCATTTTTGCGTTTTTTTGAAGAAAAATTAAGTTCTAGTTTTAAAATAAATTGAGAAAGTATTTTTAATCTACTCGGTAACAGAGCAATAGAAAAACAAAGTTAAATTTTTAAGGATTTACAGAAAAATTGATTTGATTTAAGAAATTATGTCTTATTTTACTAAAGCACGTTTTACGGAAAAAGTTGCAAAAAATGTGGAATTTCATAGCCAAATTTACAATATTTTAAAGACTTCTCAAATTGTCGATTTTATGAAATTCGGACATTTTGTTCTTCTAAAAATAAGGTACTCAAAAATGGCAAAAGCAATATAGGTCACCGAGTTAGTTTAAGAGTTAATCATAAAAGTATGCAACTTTTAACAAATCTCTCGTAGGTAACCCGCATAAAGTCCGCCAAATTGGAAGGCGCAAATTACCTTACCTCAAAAACAATGAGAATTACTTTGTGACGTTACAGTTATCAACATCATATTCCCGGGAAAAACTGCAGTTTTCTTTGTTTTCTATTATCTCCCCTGTAACTATTGGATATGCCCTTAAATATTGTTATTAAATGTTGTTAATATTTTTGGCATTTACAGGGCCAAATGAAATAGGCAACGTCTGATACGGGACTTCCAAACAAGAACTACCGTGATATTAAAAACGAGCTCCCAAATACCAGTAAGACGGTGTGACTGGATTCTCGATCTATTGAAATAAATATACACCATATAAAATACAAAATATTTATGAAATTGAAGTATACACTTATAATTGTTCCTACATGACAAATCTTAAACTTAATCTTAATTGACGAAAAGCAATTAACTTGAAGCGCTGCAACAGATTCAATATAAACCACCCTAAGCTCAACAGTGTTCATTAATTAGTGATTCCCTCTCAATGTATTGATATATTGATTTTTTCCCTGTAGTATCAGAAATGTTTTCCGGTTTGAACACGACTCAAAGGCCCGTATTGGTTTACCCCTTTTAAATAATCATGTTATTATTATTGTCATTATTATTATTATTAAGGTCTTTCACCACATGTGAAAGACCTTACTG